>RJWM01021652.1:0-34967 GCA_004363535.1 Dasyprocta punctata
TCATATACTATACAGGCCAGATCCTTATGGTAAGATTAACTGTGAGGCAGTGCATCTATTGCCATGTTAGTTACTGTTTGGAGACAGGAAAATTTTTCATATGATTTTAAAAACTAGTGAGTTTAGAGGAATTTTAACCATGACAATAATTTTTAGGAGGTGAAAGCTATTGTGTGCCCATCTGGGTCTTCCAATCTGAGCTGGTATGTTGACTCTGACTTTGAAAATATCACAAACTCTTCTACATTGGCTCCATGCAAAAGGGCTCTAGGGAATCCCTGAGGAGTAAAAGAAACACTGGTTGATTTCAACTGGTGTTCTTTTCAGTTAGCAGAATTTTCCCATTGGTTACTGGAAGTAATCAATAATTGTACCATGTTCCATGTTTTCTTTTCTTACTACTAATGCCTTTAAGGTACATTAATTAGCTCTGAAATGGCTGTACCTAAATTCTGAGAGCAGAGACTTTCAAGGTGTATACCAGAGTGTCAAAGTACTTGATATTTCAATTCTAAAATTCTGAAGATTGGGGAAGATTTAAATATTTTTCTCTAATTTTTGAATTTTTTAAAAATTATATATATTTTATTCAGAAAAAAAAGACCTTCCAGGAAATTTATGAAGTGGATGTTTTTATTACCATAAACAAATCTAATAAATAGTAAGTTAAAAAGTGCAAAGAAAAATTACTGAAAATTATGTTTTCAGAAAGCACCATGTGAAGGTATTTTTCATCGCTTATTAATATTTTAAGCTTGTTGTATTCAAAGGTTAATATTAAGTTATGTCATGAGAGCTGGGCATGGTGGCACATGCCTTTAATCCCAGCACTTGGGAGGCTGAGGTAGAAGGAGCATTGTGAGTTCAAGGCCGGCTTGGGCTACAACGCGAGCGCAAGGTTGGCCTGAGCGACCCTGCCTCAAAAAACCAGTGCCGGGGGTTTGGCTCAGTGGCTTAAGCGCCTGCCCTGGCAGGTGTGAGGTTGTGAGTTCAATCCCTAAAAAAAAAAAGTTATGTCATGAAAGTGTGTGTTACAGAATTGTGGGTCACAAAAATATTTTTTCACACCATACACTGTGATATACAAGAAGACTCAAATACTTTGGCAAGTGTACATGTTTTACTGAAATTATATTTAAAAATCTTGTGTATGGCATAAAGTATATTTGAGAAATTACCAGAATTGATTTACCAGTGATTAGCTAAATCTTTTTCTTCTAGTGGTGGGGAGCCCTCAATCATCATGGAGTTAAATACTACAGTTCCTTTGGAAGTCTTTCTTATGCAGTTGTCTCTCAATGGTAAGAAACTTGTATGAGTAAACAGGGAACTGGTTATAACTATTCTAGTCTTTCCATTGCACATTAGTCTCTATATTCTAATTAAGAATATGAAAAACGTGAGCATTCTCCCTTTGATGACCATAAACAAAAGCCTTTATATTTCTCTGGGGAATCTGTTTTCCTGTGGTTCTGAAATTGAGCTTCTGGGTTGGCACATTTGGCTCTAGAATTACTGCATGATCAGTTAAGATATTATGAAAAAGTAAAATAAAGAATAATTTCTTTCCCAGAAATAAAATTAAGATGGGCAAGTCTCCTAATATACTCATCAGAATGCCAAAAAAAAAAAAAAAAAAAAAAAGATTTTTGGCTTAAGCCAGAGCTTCAGTATTAAGTAATTCCATAACTTTTAGCTAACAAATAAAAAAAGAAAGTCCGGAGGAATAAAATAAAATAATATTAAAACTAAAATCTTACATAAGGAAAATACTGATATCTTTTTCCCTGTTCCCATTCTTCCTCCGAAAACCTACTATCTCCCACATCCTTTATTTTCAAGTTCACCAACCCACCTTGAAGGTGTTCTCTTCTCTAAACTGTCTATAAATTTTCACTTACTATGTCACTGTCTTTTTTTCTTGAAACTCCCTCTTCAAAATATACTCACTGATATACTCATCGTATCTTCAAAACATACCATTTCAAAAATTTTAAGGTTAATTCACATACGTCAATTTTATTATACTTGTTAAACTACTTATAATTTATTATTTTAAAAGATCTTATTTTTTCTACTAGTTTTTAAATAAATAGAAAGAATGTCATACCTATATTTATTAATGTGCATCTATATCTATCTATATAACTGTATGGAAATTTAGAACTCATCATATGGTCCTTTGAATTGCCTAATTTCCCTTTAATGAAACTATGCATATTTTATGGTAATTAGCAATACAGTAACAATATTCTATTACATTTCTTTTAAATATGCTTTGCTGCAATGTGATAGGATATATGAAAAAAATAGATTCTAACTTATGGAATAAAGTAGATGTCTACAACCCTGTTGTTTGGGAACCAAAACAAAATTTACAGTTAAGTTTAGTTTGCAATTTAGTTTGAAATTAAGAATTTAAGATCATGTTGATATTCTGAATATCTAAGGAGTGATATGTGTATAGAATTAGTAACTTTTTTCTCTTTAAAATTGTTTTATTTCCATGGAAATGACTCTTTTAACATTTCTACTTTCAATAATTCTGAAGAAATATCACAAAAATAAAATTTTCTTTGTGACATTGTTTGTACTATCTGTGAAATCATTTCTTACATAAAAATTCCTCTGAATTAATATAATGCACAAACACCTTGCATTAATTTTTTTTAGTTATTTAATTCAGAGTAATTCCTCCTATAGAGTTTTGAGTACACAGAATTATTTTTAATGTGTCCTTCGTTCATTATACAGGTACATTGTAAAAAGACACTTCCAAATAAAACTCCTTGAAGTACCTCAAATACGAAATAAGAAAAGCATATGGAAGTTTCACTCTCTTAAGGGTTCCATGTCTTCTGAAAGCAAAATTACTGTCACATTGAATCCACAATTGTAACCGCATTGTATTTTGAGAAAAAAATATACCGAATGCATTAATTAACATTAGACAATTATAAATTACCTTTTCCCAGTCTATTCTCCTTTTAAGAAAATAAAACCAAAAAATTAAAAAATATTCTTGGCAAAACACTTCAGATTGACTTGTTCATTTGATTTTTACAATAATTTTCTGGTTACATTTTTTTTTTAACTTTGGCTTCAAAATGACTGAATTCTTTCCTTCCTCAAATGTCAGAGCTTCTGGTTGTCATGGATGAATAGTATCATCATTCAAACTAATACTTTTCTGGCTGGTTACAGTTCAGCAACTTTCTATTTTTGCAAAGGACATATCTAAAGTATTAAAAAAAAAGAAACTGACAAGTTCTCTCAAGCTCAAGTTAAAATGTAGCTGTCCCTATCTTGCTAGCTTATGTGACCTGGTTTATGTCCTGTCAGTCTGTCAGAGGTTACTGCACATTTAAAAATTCTGAGGACTAAGTTTGATGTGTTTACTAGTAGAAAGAGCGATAAGGAGAAAACGATTCAAAGTTAGAAGTGTTGGCACCTAGCTTCAGGAGTGCAAGCTTTCAGTGAATTTACAGAAGTATGCATTGTTCATTTCCTATCTCCAGACCCAAAAAAATGTTCAATTACAAAATAATCATTATTATTATCAGTTCCTTTAATTCATTTTTACCATGGTGTTACAAAATTACATCTGTTATATTCTCCTAAATTCTGTATAGTTAAGAATAAAGTTACACTTTTGATCACTCTAGTTTCAGCTGAGTATTTCTATTGTGTCCTACAACTTGATGAAATTTTGTCCTAATTACGTGACTCCAGAAAAGTTTAATTTTACTGTTTTATGTGTTCTTGATAGGACATGAAAATATGTTTTTTCTACTCTGTACATCACTGAGTTTTTTCTGAATGAACTAATAATTGTTTAATTTTACTGGAATTTGCATTGGAGTCAATGTATTATCTTAGTCAAAAGTAGCAATGGTATATCATGTCAAATAAAAAGAAAAGAATAATACCTTCTCCCTTTATAGTAGTCAGAACATCAAGTTTATAAAAGACACGGAATTATCTAGAAATGAATTAGATTAAAGGAGATTAAGAGCTATGACTCAGACAGCCAGCATGGTATTTTGGATAGAATCCTGGAACACAGAAAGCCACTACTGATAAATGTGAAAAATGCAAGTAACTCATCTTGTTTTGAAATAGAATTGTGGTAATACCAACTTCTTAACTTTGGTTATGCAAGATGCCAACATTATTTGGTATAGAATGCCTAGTATATGGAAAATCTCTATTATCGCTGTGTTGCTTCAACAAGTCTCTAATTCTACATACATCATTTAATAAAATGAGGAGAAGTTCTTTTGATGAAATGGATGCCTGACATCCCTTAAGAATTACACACTCCTATAAATGTGATTATAAACTTTGATTCACATTAGTGGACGCTTGTGCTCAATGACCTAGAAACTTAGGAGAGATGGGAGCCCTGAGAGAGTAAAATAATATTCCCCGAGATCTAAAAATGTGACCTCAAGCTCAGCAATGCATTATCTCTATACTAATCACTAACAGAATGAGTTATTTATCTGAAGTTGGGCAATACTGCATTTCCTTCTCTCGTGTAATAGTACTCTCTTAAAACTGTATCTTGAAAAAAATTAAGACTAATGGGCTCCATGTTCAAATATTGTCTGAGAATAAAACATACTTGTTACATGCAAACATTGCATAATTTCTAATAATTTAGAAAAGCAAATTGTGACAGGCAGGATTTTACAAAGTGTCATAAGACCCTCCATGCTCTGATGTTCACACAACTTTCACCTGTTATTCAGTCGAACACTAAGTAGGTGTTGTGCGGAGACTTTTACAGGTCAAGTTAGTGTCCCAAATCAGTTGCCTTTACATTAGGAAAATGATCCTTACTAGTCTCTGCTAATCAACTGGTCCTTGGGGAAAATAAACTGGTGAGATCAGAAACCTGAGTGAGATTTGACAAGATTATTACAGGCTCAGAGAGGGGAAGACACAGAGAAAGTTGGAAGTTTATAGTTTACAGCAGATCCCCCTGACAGACAACAAAAGAAGCTCAAATATCTCAGTCCTACAACTTTAAGTATCTGAGTTCTGAAAATAGCAAAAAATGTCTTTGCAAGTGAGTTTTGTCCTGGAGACACCTAGAGGGCTTCAAATGAATTCACCCTCAGCGGAGGGCCAGGGTTGGCTCGTGGGCTTTCAACCTGCAGGGAACTAGAAACACAGGAATGATTTTGTGAAGTTACAGAATTCCGGTTTAGTGATTGGTCAGAAACCGTAGAAAGTAAATTTAGCACATCACTAGTTTGAGACCAAATAGTTAATATATGAGCTTGTTCATGAAATCTGTACTGTTTTATCAATTTCAGTATTAAATTATGTTTTGTTTCAGTGACTTGTTTTGTTTTGTTTTCATGGTACTGGAGATTGAACTCAGAACCTTGGGCATGCAAGGTAAGCACTCTATCATTGAGCTAAAAAAGAAGCCATTTACATGTGTAAGAAGTTATAAATATTATCACTTGTTCTTACTATTTATAATCTTCTTTGGTTAAATTGACTTGAAAGGTAAAAAGAAATAAGCAGCAGCCAAACAATGTAAAATTCCAAGTGCTCATAACATTTAAACACAAAATTTTTGCAGAACTTTTGACATATAGCATACACAATTATAATAAGTAGTAAAACTATAAAATATATCTTGTTCTAGTGTACATTATTTCACAAGCTTACTATTATTACACTCTTTAAACTATTGTATCTAAATCTTGCATCATCACTCTAGACTTTAAAAAATTAGTCAAATGATATCAAGATTCTGAAGTCATTTTGAAGGTATGTGAACGGTGACAATATGAGTTATATTTGCTGTAGCTTTTATACTGAAAGTTTGACACAAACAAATTTAGAAAACAATGTCAATTCAGAATCTCCAAATTTATAGTAAGTTACTTGTTAATGAAGATGAAATATTTAAATATATACCAGTATTGGCAGAATACTTTTTATCCCAATGTAAATACAAAACTACATTGAACTATGTAAGTGAAAAAATACTGAGTGAATCATGTCTTAAAGGTTTGTCTCTATAAGTAAGTACCCTGCTTTTTAACTGCAGTTTTAACAAGTAAATATGTAAATGAAATTTGAGTAAAGAATTATAGAATCCTCAAATCTTTTGTATGTATATGCATTTTTAAAAATTATTGATGCAGGCCATGAAGTGTATAAACCCAAATGAATGACTTTAAGAGCCCTGGCATGAATTACTGATTAAACATTGATCACTGAAGCAGATCAGAAAAATCTCCAAGGATCAACTAAGCCTTGTTGGTAAAAGATGGGTATCTAAACAACAACACAGATGGTTGCTCTCTTGTTCATGATTTCTAGAGGCAATACCTGTGTAATCTTCATATCTCTGAAATTCACAGTGTTCTGTTATATTTGATTTCAGTATCACCTATTTAAATTTATTCCATCTCCTGATGCTTGACCATCACTGTTTTTGAAAATACTTCTGCAAGATTCCTCCAGTAAAATGCATTTTCAACAGCTTACTTGAAACTACCAATCTTATCTAAATTTAAGTATGCCAAATCCCCCTTATGTTTATAATATGCATTTCCCATGTCTGAGATTTTCCCTGACACTAATGATGTCAATTTTGTTGTGAATATCTTGGGCCAATCTTTGCAGTGTAGGAGTTATTCCTATAGGACTATTAGGAAATTACAAAGCAGTTGTCAAAATGTCCAGGAATGATATCATAAACCTGGAAGTACAGTAAACTAACGTGCATTTTTGTCAAATTTAAGAAGTCAGCAAGTGTTGCTTATCTGTCATTCTACCGTATCTCCCATTCTGAAGGATTGTTGTACTGTTCATCACACAGGGTTCACACTCAAAAAGGTCCCGTGGATAGTTTAATGCTGTGCCACTATCATCACTGAATTCTTAGTAATGTTGTCTTTTGTGGAAAAGTTCACGGGCATAACTAAAACGTGCATGGGGGGAGATTCATGCAGTCGGTATGACTGCTGTGGTCTGTTGGTGCTTATCACATTGGTGATGCCTCATGAACACAGAATTCCACTAGATCCATGACATCTGGAATTTAGGTGAAATTCTGGGAGGCTATAAAATGCTTTACAGTTAGAAATGAATAAACAGGAATTCTCATAATCCTAAGACATCACTCTTTCCCATTTGAACCAAAACTTGCTTGAAAACAGGAAGAAGGCAATGGCATTTTCAGAAACACAAAGGTCACAGAACCCTATAATATTAGTAATACTTTTTTTTGGCCTGGGGGTTTGAACTCACAACCTCACGCCTGCCAGGGCAGGTGCTTAAGCCACTGAGCCAAACTCCCAGCCCTGGTTTTTTGAGGCAGGGTCACACTATGTAGCTCAGGTCAGCCTTACTCTCACGTTGTAGCCCAAGCCGGCCTCAAACTCACAATGCTCCTCCTACCTCAGCCTCCAGAGTGCTGGGATTAAAGGCGTGCGCACCACGCCCGGCTCTTTTTACTAATTTTAACAATTCATTATATTAGCCCATAGTTCATGCTGAAGATGATGATGTAGGAGAAAAAGTGAAAAGAAATCAATCTATAATTGGTTTTCATTTTTTCTTAGTTTCTTCTAAGGAAGTCAAAGGAAACAGTGCTGATATATATTGCATAAGTCTACACATGAATTAAAAAGAGTGAAGCTATTTTCAAATAGAATTTCCCTTGTAAACACTTGCATTTATGAAATGCATAGGCCTGTCCAAACTAAGAAAAACACATTCCATAATTTGGATCATTTTACATATGAGTTAAATGCTCTTACATTTGCACTGAAAATTGGCATTAGCCACTGTAAAGTTGAAAGATACAATTCTTTCAAATGATATAAAATTGTATTTTTCTTTGCATAACAATACATTAAATAACTAATAAAACCACTATGATAATCAAGAAAGACTATGGAAGAGAAAGAAATATTTTATATGTTGACAAGTAATGGCATTTTCTCCCAGCTTTTCAAACAAGATGCTTCACATTTTCATTGGCATCAGATCCCACAAATCGTAGAGTTATCCTAGCTATGGAGAAAGGAATTCTTTGTAGATATGATGGAAGCAATCAGAAAGGCACCCTGGATAACAAATTCTTGTAAGTAGCATCTGATGCAATTCCAGGTGAGATTCAAGGGAAATGTCCTTCCTAAATCTGTGTATAAATGTACTCTTCTTTTTTCCTGTCCGTGAAAATTGTCACCATCCATCATTTTTGTTATTTATCTCCTGAAGTTAGGCATTTCAGCTAAAATTGTTTCTGGTGGCAAGTGAAATAACAGCTTAAAAAGTCAGTAAGTATTTGAAAAAATGTTTAACAGGTCTGGATTATCTAAGAAGCATTAGTTTTGAATGCTAAATCAATTAATTATGAATTGTTTTTTCTCAGCCTCTGCTGAACTTTCTATGTGGCATGCTTTTCAACCTGCATCTTGAAAAAACATAGCTCCACTAACTCTGCCTCTCCATATTTTAGTTTCAAATACAGAGAACGAAGAAGCAGGCTTTTGGCACCACTTGAAAACATTGTGAGAATTACTAAAATTAAACTATGTTAGGTCATATGCTCACTTCTGAGTCATTCACTGTGGCCAGGATAATGAGAAGGACAGACTGACTTCTACTAGAGTGCCTTTGTCACACTGTTGTAAGTCACAGAACCTCGATTGTAACACATTGGCTCTCAGCCATGAGACACATAATCTTCAAAACAACAACAAACATAAATTGTGCCAGTTTTTACCTGTTGCTTCTAAAGTCTATTCTTGTATTTCTATACTGTGCTCTGTATTTCAAGAACTGATATCATGAAAACAATATTTTTGACTTGTTGTTAGTGGTGTTTGATCAATGTATCGTATTAGTAGGGGATTAGCAGGCAGGAGATTTAATCCAAATTGCTTTTCATGTTTTTGCCTCCTAAAGACTCTTGGACAAAAATAGCCTAATATCCAGAGGCCATCAGTTGTTATTTCAAAGAAAAACTATAGTGTCCAAATGTCAGTGTTTAAAGAAGATATTGAACAGTAATGGCAGTATCTAATAGTGCAGTATAAGCAACAAGTGACATTGCATAGTTACATCACCTCCTCTACATTTAATAATTTAATAGTTTTCCTCTCAAGTTAATAATAACTTCCTGTAGTTTCTAATATTTGGGTTATCTTACCTTTTTTTTTTCATGCTTTCTCAGTCTTTAAAGGCTCTTCCTAGCAGCTCCTTTTGTGAAAGGCATAGCATGCTTTCCTTCGTTATACAATGCTGGTGCCAACCGTGTTAATACTTATCAGTGCAATGAATGACTGGAGAATAGCAACGCAAGTTCTCCATTTGTTTGGTTTGAAAAAGAATTGATATTGTATGCATATAATGGTGCTTCTCAGATTTTACAAATAAAAACATTTGAAGCTTCAAATTCAAAAATTATAATTTATTATCATCTTTTTAAAAGCCATACTGTAACAGATCTAACCCTATTATTTTATTAGATTATTATATCATTTCTAGATTGTTATCTCATTTCTCCATTACAATGGACAATTTAAAAGGCAGAGGTTTTTGTTAAGGAATTCTGCCACATGTTGATATTTATTTCCTATTGCTGTAGAGACATAGCTAGCTAGATAGATAGATAGGTGATAGATGATAGAGGTATGTAAAGAGTAAAGAACATTTGTACCAATTTTTCATTTGTGTATTCAAAATAGAAATAACACCTGATTGATAAACTCTTTTTACCTTTCGGGGCTACAGTCAAGAAAATGTTCTTATGTCAGATTTCCCTTAATTAAGTTTTAATTGCCAAATACATAAAATAAAATCATGGGGCATGAATGAATAAACACCTATGAAAATGAAATCCATAAGTGTTTCTTAACTTTCATTATTTTCTTTATGAAATTTCCTATACAGCACTAAGATTCTCATACAGCTTATGAAGTGACAGTGAACATTTTAGAGCTTTCAGTGATGCGAACAGCCCACTGAGGTAGGAGACCCATGGGTTCGCCACCTTATGTATGTATTTCTTCATTATACATTGGTTAATTAAGAATCTTTTAATGAAAAATCACTGCATTCCAAGCATACTATAGTAATAGACTAGCAGGGGATAAACTTTGCTCTTCTTTGCATTTGTATTCTAAGAGAAAAAAATAAATTCAGACAAGTATAAAATTACAAACTGTAGCACAAGAAAAAGGAAAATGACTATTTCTTGCAGTTGAGTATACCACATTGAAGATTTGAAGATTTGAAACTTCAATACGTAACAGCGAGATGGAGGAATAGAAAGTAGCTAAGAGATACAGAAGAGACAAATAGAAATGTTGTCATGGTTACTAAAATGTAATAGTGTGTAATAAAATAGACCATGTATGATTCTTTCAAATTATGCAGAAGTTACTATTAAAGTGAAGAATACATGTAAACCATCCAATTCAACAACATGAACATCATCATTTACTTTGGACTTATTTTGGATGATGGAATTCAGATCAGAGAGAATTAAAAAATGAATGATGACAAAATAAAGGAAATACTTACAGAAAACATTGTCAAGAATCTTCTTTTATCAAGGAGATAGAGAGATAAGGCAACAATTGCTGCAAGTATCAGAAATCAAGAAAATGCATTTTTAAAACCATTTTTCCCTAAAATAAAAAATTAAATTTAATTAAAATATGAACTACATTGCCACATGTCTAAACATCAGTTTGCATCATCCAGCAGATCTGGGAATGTGGTGCCGTTGGAACTCACCCATAGCTGTTATAAGAACTATTATCAAAAGATGAAAGACAAAAAATATTGACAAAGTTTTAAAGAAAGGGATCCTCACACATTATTCATGGGAATGTAAATTAGTACTATCATCAGCAAAAAGAAGAGGGAGTTTCTTCAAAATACTAAAAAATAAAAAGTGGTAGAACTTGGAAGTACAGGAAGGAAATTGAAAAAATACTTTGGATGAATGAATTTTGATAAGAGGACGATTCGTAAGAAGAGGAAAACAGATACAGATAGTTTTATAGTTCTAGAACTACTAGGATGCAACAGTTATTTGTTTAATGAGTTCCACTTTATCAAAAAGCTATGAAGCACATGGTTAAATTTATTCTGGTTTGAGTACTTGTCAGATGACTACACTAGAGCGAAGGAAAGGGAGCTGAGAGCCACTGATTATAATAACAGATTATTAAGTTTAATCCAGAAGAAAATCCTCTGATTGATGATGGAGGATTGGAGGAGATGACTAATCAGATATTTTCATAATGCAAAATATATTTGAATAGAATCTGTGTAGGTAAACTTTAATTGTGTTTAATGTTATAAGAATAATTGAGACTGATATCACGTTATGTAAGGATAGGGAAGGGATTAGAGACCATGTTAATGATAGGTGTAAACAGAAAGTGGCCCTGAAATCTGAGATCAATGAATTCATCCTGTCAAACAGCTGAGGACCAATTGGAACATTCCTTGTTGATTTTCTGTGGTTTGCCATTTGTGGTAAAACCTGTAACACTCATGCACAACAGGACTACATTTAAAGTATGATGTTCGAAATTAATTTGCCAAATGTAACTGAAATGTGTGGAAATTTGAGAACTTTTACACATTCTTAATCAACTTTAAAAGGTTGAAAGAAAAAGGCACCTGTACCTGCATATGACATGATCAGTAATTTAACATTATTAATAGTAACATACATAATTTACAGAGCACATTTTTTAAAAATTGGACCTTATATCAAACATGTTGGCATTTTGACTTTGATTTTATAAAACGTTTCACTTTAGCTTTTCACAAAAGCGATTTCCAGAAGGAAGGCTTCATAAAACTTGAATTGATTTCTTGAAATTGAGTTTCACTGAAATTTGAATAAAAGAAAAGAAAATGAATTCAATTATATCAAATTTAAATATATACTGATTTCAACTAAGAATTGCTTTGTCCACCAATGCATTTGGTTGCCATAATTTGAGGAATTTATGCTAGTATGTAGAGCACAGAAAAGATGACAAGATTTTCCATAATGGCTAGAAAAAAATCTGGTGGAACATTATTTAGGCTTCAAAAAGAATGAAATCCAGCCATTAGCAGTAACATGGGTCAATCTGGAAGACAACGTATTCAGCCATAGAATGGCGAACAACACATTATCTCACTCAGTGTAAATTCTAGCAAAGCCATTTTCATAGAAGCTGAGAGTAAAATGGCAGTTTCCAGAGACTGGTGAGACTGGACAAAGGAGAGAGGAAGGGGAGGAAGAAAATTCAAACCCTGTCTTCCATCAGGTACTATAGGAGCACTAGACCAAAAGACTCTAGGCTGTAGATAAAAGATCATACATAGAAATTCATGAATAAAACTGTACCATGAGAGAAAGGCTATGAGCTCCCAAAGAACAGAAACTAGGTGTTTTATTTCTTGTGACTTTTAGTGCTCACATATACTTGGAACTAGTATAAGCTTGATTGTATTAAACCATATTCCTAGTTTTTCTTTCTGTACTAGATTCCTCTCTAGTCATCAAGTTGTCATTAGTAAGCATGACCATAATATTTTATTAATCAATAAGCCACACATTTTGTATTACACATCGATCTCAATCAAATTGACGGTCAAATCATATCTTCCAGGTCATAAAACTTAGCTACATACAGTACTATCTATAAAGATGTTACTTATATACCAGATCAAGCCAGCATTTTACAGGAGTTAACTATATTCTCCTTATTGTGAGAATATTTATTGTTGTTTCATGAAAGTTGATTGCTTTATCTGGTGTAAAAGCAAAATTCTTGCTTGGAACTGAGAGTTACTCTGACACAGAGAAAGGCAGGGCTTCCTCTTGTACTCAAAAGACTGAAAGTTAATATTTGCTGTTATGCTTGGACAGGACACCTTAGGCAATGTACTGGCATACCATCTGTTTCAGCTTATATTTAGAGATTTAGGAGAAAACAAGAACAAATTACAAAAAAATTATAATAGACATATTCATTACAAATTGCAAGTACTGAATTTTATTCTTGCATTGTTGTACTATATTTGAGTACCTTCTATTTCTTCATGCTACAGGAAAATTGAGAGCCAATATGAAAAGATGTTCTTTATTTTTCTGCAGCTGGCTAAATAATGTGTGTACATTGTGTTTTAATTTGCCAATTCATTTTCTTGCTATTCATTCATTTGTTTTAGAAAGGTGTTATTTATTCTAATAACCAGAGCACAAATACTATAATCTTTGGGTGGTGGGCAACAGGGTACAATGGATAAATACTTAGACAAATTAACGGGACTAAATAGGATAATTTAGATACATGCCTTTCAGTTTTGTATTATTGTAAACACGTGCTGAGTGGTTACTATTGCAAATTATTGAGAGAAATAAAATACACAATAGAAAAATTCCTATATCTCTAGAAATTAGTAGGATGAGAAAAAGTTACCCCAATATATAATGCATTTAATTCATTCTTAATGAATAATATGCATATTGTTTCATGAGTTTCGATGAGATAGTAGCTATTTGTGTGTGATCAAAGTAAGACAGAATGATTAGAATTTATCCATGATTTTAGCTTATGAACAATACTATAACACATTCACAAATAGTCTAGAGAAGTGTGCATCCCTTTCAAGATATTTGGCAGCCAGAACATTTTTAAGACTGCTGCTTTCTTTCTTCTCTTTGCCACACTTGTCAAATGTTTCCTTTGTTTGCATTCTTGAGAATAAGTTACACAGGTATTCAGTCATCAGATGCCAGTTCATGAGGATAAGGAATTACTTTGATACACTTCTATGATGTTGCTACACAATTACTTCACACTGAAGTATAAAAAAGAATTTTTACTCACTTATTTCTATGTTCTAACCATAAAGAGGAAGAGAGCTAGTGGACACTTCTTAAATTTCAAATGAGTATATAATGGGTAGTATCTCTGGTTGGAATTCTATTCTGAAAGGTGGAATTGAGAGGGAAAAAAAAGGTTATTTTTTTCCAGGATTGCTGATCTCATTCAAGATCTTCTTATTTTACCCAAATAATTGCAAAATTTTGTGAATGCGTCTAGTACCTGTCTATCTACAATTATGTATTTATTTACTTTTTAATCTTTTGCTTTCAAAAATCATTTGATAAAGTAACATAAAATCTTAATATTTCAGATTTTACAACGTGACATATTATTGGTTTTGTCTTTTGGAAACTTTCAGTAGTCAGAAACTGATCGGCTTGTGTAGGTTATTTGCAGCATTAATGGAGGAAGAATTTCAAGGAAAATTGATGGACTTAAAACAGTACACATTTTAAACTGCATTGAAAATAGAGAAAATATTTATATTGAAATTGCTAAAGTTATAAAGAAGTAAATACCTAGCTAAGTAACACTAAACAATGTGTACACATTGTCAATATCTTGGAACTTTTCCCTTACTTTGCATCCTTCCCAAACCAGAATTTTGTCCATCCTAAATTTTCTATTAGGTATTTTTATTCTTATTGCATCATTTTGTTTATATTTCGTTGGTCACACATTTTATTATACATTTCATTTTTCACATAAATGAAAAGAATAACTTAAGTAAAAACAAAAACTGGCCATGTACTTTAAACTATTTTAATACACAGAGATGAAAATTTCCTGAAAGACATATTGACTGACAGACATGGAAGTTCAATACACTAACATAAAGATAAGCTTTTTAAAAATAATTTTATTGGTAGATTTTAGATACACATAGTAATCACCTCCATCATAGGGAATTTGTGCCTGTACATAATATAACTTGATTCTTCTTTTTCCCCAACCCCTTTCCCTCCCTTCATCCTCTCCTTCCCACCTTATTTACAAGAGCTTGGAAAAACAAGATTTGACACTGAAAGGCTTGAAATTTCTTGGGTACAGATATAATCAATAATCACAAAGATTGCTACATAGGTACAATGATTCTGTGTTGATTTACATTGCAAGTTGCATCATGATTGCAGTTATGTTGGGTGTAAAAGTAAATGTGTGTGTTAACATGAATAAAACAATGAAATAAAGTTTTACAATTAGCCTATATGTCTGAAGACATAAGTATATTTTATCCTGGTCTTGTATTTTTCCATATGACTTCAAATTTTTGTCATAAACTCAGAAAGGGTGTTGATTAGATATGCATTGAATCTATGAAAACTCAAAACCATTGCAATGTAGTTTTCTTATCTGTAAGCATGATTTACCTCTATTTTTATAAAGTTTTGTGCTTTAAGGTGTTTTGTTGCTATATTGAACGGTGTCATCTCAATATTTTCTTTCAATTTTGCTAGTGTATAAATTTTGCTAGTATATTTTTATATTGATCCTACAACCAATTAATGTAAGCAATCTTTTGTTAATTTAAACTATCCCCTTCCTTCTTAATGGATGTCTACATGCAGTGTATAAATCATATAAATAAACCTTTTATTCTCTTCCCACCATCTAAACTGTTCTTTCATTTCCTTCTATAAAACAGATCAAGAAGATCAGGGAATCTAAATTTAATAGCAATTAGCTGCAGTCTAAGATCATTCGGAATTCAGACACCTGGAAAATAATAACTTAGTGATTCCTATATGAACTACAATGAAAGCAAAAATAGCACTCTACAAAAAATAATCTTTAATTCAATTATCACACCCAAGGAGGCTTTCACACATGACAACAGCATGTTCCATAGACAAGTGTCACTTCCACTGACAGCACATTGGTTCTGCTCTCCTGGCCATTTTGTAGGAATACTTCACACCTCAGTGGTCTCTGTTTTCGCATGAGGTTCTTATTACATTATTCTGAGTATAGTTAGCAAGAACATAAAATATCAATAAAATAAAATATTAAATTCTTAATATGTATTTCACATACAGAACCAATAGAACCCTTCAACAAAATAATCTTTGGTTCACTTGTCACGCCCAAGGCACTCTTCATTCATGAAAATTGCATGTTCCATACCCAAGTATCACTTACACTGATTGCATATGTATTTTGTCTCCCTGTGCTTTCTTGTAGGGCACAGTGGACATCTTTCTGGTTTTCCTGCTGTCGTATCAGGATTTCGGGGTGCTGCACCTGCCCATTTGCCTGTCAGCTCACCCGTGTGCTCCACATTTTTTTGGCATATTTCCCCGGGCAGAAACATTTTGTTTTCCTCTGCTGCAAATGAGCTGTTATGAATTCTGGTACCAACCCTCTAAGAAAATGCCTCTGTGGTATTTTGCACTTGTTATTTTCTTTGCAACTATCAAACTATGCCACACATATTTAGAATTGAGGAAAACACAAAACTGTTGGCCAGTATTTTGTGTTTCAAGTGACATCATAGCTGCTGCATGACTCATAAACAATATCTATTCCAAAATTAGCTTTGTTGTAAAAAGTTTCCATCTGAGGTTTCTATTTTGTCAAAGTTTATCTATGAATATTTCCATCATGGTGCAATGTGTTATCAGCAATACCAGTTTGATTTTCTGTGCCATACAGGAGACCAACATTATATCTTTCTGAAATCTCAAAGTTAAACTATACTATTCTCTGTTTGGAAATTGAAACATTTCAGTTGGAATTTCTGCTTTGTTCCTGCCTATAGTTTCTGAGCTCATCAATTGGTTCTGGTAGCAAATGTAACACCAATTTGAAATTGATAAACCAATTGTCAAATGGCACATTGTAATTAGTTTTGGATATGGGAGCAACAAGTCTGCACACAACATCATTTGGTTTATTGCTTCATGAGTAAGGCCCTGATAACTGAGTTCCAGGATAAATTTCTATATTGAAAGTATAATAATCTTTCATCTACAAGGGGCATAAAATTTTTTGACCCGTTGCTCTTCCATAAATCTTTGATATTCCTGTAATTACCATGAGAAATCCCTGCTAAGTACATCAGTCCTATGAATGCTTTCAGTTCAGCTAGTAAGGTGTTATAATAGATACATTTTTTAATATGGATATCAGTGTGCACGGAATGTTCTACTTGTATCCCAGCCTTTGTGTATTTCATAGTATCTTGTAGCATTTCATGTATTAAAATTTCCAACACTGAATGGTAGTGCTGACCTTCTGTCCAATCTGTTTCATCCCACCAAAAACCCTCACTATATTTTCAAAACTAGCTCTTATGTTGGATTGTCCCATTTGGTTTCATGACCATTTCTCAACATTTTGACCAATCAAGTATATACTCACACTGCTGTTTCCTTCTTCATCTGAATCAAGGAGATCTGCCTTTCCGGTGTCTGCATCAGTCCATTCTTGCTCCTTTTCACTGTCGCAGGACCTTTGACTCACATGACCAAAGTCAAAGTCATCATCATGCATCATCATCATCACTATACACCACCACTCTTTGGTTATGAAAATTTGTACTGTACCATAATGGGTTACCTTCATCCATGCTGAGTAATCTGTCTATGATTCACTTTTGACCTCTTCCAAAACTTGCAAATCTGGTTTTTCATGTGCCACTGTACTGAATTGGGCTACTTGTAACAGAAATATCAAAAGAAAACTCAAAAGAAAAATCATACAATGATATGGGTACATTATACCCTCTATGATGCTCAGGTAAATATACTCAAAACCTGTTGGACACAGCATCATGTGGGTGTAAATCCTGGTTTGACCCTTCTGTATGCATGCTCATACCTTGCTGTTTGTCATAACAAATGGGTAAATACAAAGACTGCTTCTTATTTCTCCTCAGCAACTCCTCCCTACACACAGCCAACTACTATTCCACTACAGTACTAATTTACAATAGAAAAGTAAACTATGTGTTATGCCTTTTGGGAAGAGGTTATTTAAGACTTAGGAACAAAAGCAATACAAAACAACTTCACTTCTGTGTTCCAGTGTAATTCTCCCGTTGTGATTATGTGAGCCATGGGAGACAGGACAGGGAGCAGGCAACACATAGGTTCCACCATCTGTGCTGAGATCCTAGACCAAACTTGTATCATTCCTAGAAACAACTGGGTCTGCAAGTGTTGGCATTAAGTACAGCAGGTTGCTAAACTGGTTGCCCTGTTGCCTACATTCAATCAAAGAATGAGAAACTGAAAGGAATCGATAGATCTCAGAAGAAGTGCAAATCATTAATAAATACATAAACTACTGTTCTGCATCTCTGGCCATTAGAGAAATGCATATTAAAACAATACTGAGATTCTATCTTACCCTGGAAAAAATAGCTATGGTCTTGAAATCAAATAATAAGAAATGCTGCTGAGGCTATGGAGAAAAAGGATCCCTTATTCATTGATGGTGGGAATATAAATTAGTACAAACATTATGGAAATCGTTATGGAGACTCATCGAAATCTAAAACTACATATTCCATTCAAAACACCTATTCTCCTTCTAGGCATCTTCCAGAAAGACTTAAAGACCTCACAATACAGTGATACATGCATATCCGTGTTCATAGCAACAAAATTCACAATAGTTAAATTTTAGAAGCTCCCTTATGTTCATCAAGAGATGAATGGATAAACAAAATCAGTTATGTATACACAATGGAGTACTACTCTGCCATAAAGAAGGATAAACTTTAGTCATTTTTAGGCAAACAGATGAAGTTGGGACACTAACGTTAAGTGAAATAAATCAGACACAGAAATTTAAATATCACATTGTTTCTGTTACATGAGAAACTCAAACTATAGATAAAGAGAAAAAATAGTTAATAGAGAAATGGGTATTTCCTGAAGAAGAAGGGAACCAAGAAATGTGGAAGAAGGGATGAAGAAAGAGATATGGGGTAAAAAAGTATTAAAATGTGCTGTGTATATATACCAGCTCCACCCAAAGAATGTGATCATTATGTGCTATACACCTGTACTAACAAAAATTGAAATAAAAAAATCTAAAACAAAGCAAAACAAGAACTCTGGGAATATAGCTCACTAGCAGGGCAGAGTGTGAAACCCTGGGTTTGATTTGCAGAACTAGCAGTAAAAACTATCTGTGCGCTGAATGTACCCATTGCTTGTGGAGCACGTGAAGCTGTCCATGTTCCCTCCATATGTAGCACTAAATGTACAAGTAACAATCCAAGTGTGTGTGCACAGCTGTATTTTCTCTATCAATCCAGAAGGCACTATTAAAAATCAGGAAAAATTTAGAAAGAAGCACCTCTTAATAGATTAATTAGCAGTAATGTTAATTAGGATTTCTTCTGTGATAAAGAACAATGATTTCAAATATTCACTGTCATTACTTGTTTATATTTGTATGAAATTTTGATAGATGAATTTTATCCAAGAAAGTTTTTATTACATTTCTGATTTGCTTCTTATGTTATGAATGTAACGTAGTTAAAGTAAAATTTATTAAATAGCTTTTCTGTATTTATGGAAAAGATTGTCTTATTTCCATATTTCAATATTATATACACTTCTACTAATAAACATTAAAATGGCATATCAACAATACATTTCTGAGTTAGTTATTGTATGTTATCATTATTACTCAGAAACATTTGATCTTGTGATTTCTTTATGATTTTGTGAAGACCTTTCTGAGAGAAATTGACCTGTAAAGTCTCTTTCAGAGTCCTCACATAGTTTAGGTATTAAAGCAATGTATGTTAAAAATAAATCGAAAGTGGTCTTTTACTCAACTATTGTTAGAAAATATTTATATAAGATTGGAATTACATAATTCTAGTTGTTTGGATCTTATCTAAATCCATTTTTGTTGAATGTCTTCTCTTTTCAAAGATTTTAAGACTGATTTAGTTCTTTTAATGATTGCAGAATTTTTTATACTTTTTCTTTCTTTCCAGCTGCTTTTAATAATGTTTTGTTTATTAAGAATGATACAGTATTCTATTATTATCTCAACAAATCTCTAACATTTATTTTTAATTATAGTTATTGATTCCTAATTATATGTGGCTTTTTCTGATTTTTATGGTTTATTTTTAAAAAGTTGTCTTTGCATTAGTCTTTTAAAATTTTAAAGTGATAGTTACAGTTTTTTACTATTTACAATATGATACTGTTCATTCTATTATTTATAGTGCATATTGTTTACATTGTTTATACTATATTGTTTATACTTATCATATTTTCATTTTTTACATGTATCATGCCACTAAGATTAATTATGAACTCACTAGTTGTGTAGTCTTTGTTATTCGTAATGCAGCCATGTAAGCCAATACATTTTCCTCTAAGTATCTCTTTAGCTTTATTTCACAGACCTTTTTTGCATATCATTTTCATATTTGACTTACATTTTTCCAGTTTTCTTCAAAGTTCTTTCTTGACTTAAAAATGTGCTTCCAAGTTTCCAAATATGTAAGATTCTTCTGCCTACCTTTTAGAAATTATACTTAATGCATATCAGTTACAGAAATTGATCAGGTTCTGCTGATACATTTCTATACGTACTTATATTATGCTTTCGTCATGTCAACCCTCCATTTTAGTCATCTTTTAATTAATTTTTCTAATTAAATTTCATTAATGTCACAAAATATGCTCCCCCCACCCCAGGATCGAACTCATGACCTTGCTAGGCAAGAGCTTATGCGGTTGAACCAAATCCCCGGCCCACCTATGCCCATTTTTACACCTCTTTTAAAGCCTCCTGAGGTCTGATTTATAATGTAGAATGATGTTTGTAAGTTCTACATGTATTGAAATAATTTGCTTCTTCCATTGCTGAGTGAAAAATTTCTGTATATTACCTTTTTAAATTTGAAAAATTTTATATTGGAGATTCATCTATGACAGTTTTTCGGACTGAACTATCAACTGTTGATGGTCGTTGTTTCAATTTCTTGCCACAATGCTACATTTGTTACTTTTCTTTTATAATTCTGTTGCTCTTTACATAGAATTGTAACTCCGTATCTTAACATATCACTCTTATTACTATTTTTATTAACTTCTTCTGAAAAGCCATTAAGACATGCCCTACACCTTTACAATCAATCATTCTTAACTTTATGCTCTGCTCTTGTTCTGATTATATTTTTTCACTACTTGGGCTATAATTTAGATTTTTCTTTTGAATATGTCATCTAATTCATCATCATTTTATCCCACTTTTTCTAATCTGTTTATGAATCCATCAAGCTATATTTTCACACATAGTTTTCTTATATTTTACTCTTAAGATGCTGTATTTTAAAATATATTAAATATAGCTATGATATTCATTATCAAAGAATACAGCATAGAAAATCTTTGTGCAGGTAACTTTGCTTTCTGCTATTGTCCTGTCTGACAGTTTTAAAGGGAGTGAAAACATTAAGATGTGTTATGTACACGGACGAACTCCCCACAATAAACATAGTCATTCTGTGCTTCAAATGTGCTAATAAAAAATTAACAAAGTCTTCCTATTCTTCTTCTTTGTACATTGTATTTTTCAGTGGTGAGGATTACATGTAGTGCTTTCAGGTGCTGGACAAGTGTTCTGCCCTCGAGCTCAACTTTTATTCTAATCTGCAATTTATTCACCTTTTACTTCTCCTAGGATCTCTATCTTTGTCTCTGGAAATGCATTGAAGCTTTAGTTTAAATAGATTTCTCTACATTATTTGCCCTTATTTCTATCAGTTGCCTGGCACTATCAACACAGCATCCCATGAATGTATTAATGCATTATTTCTTTAGGTGTCTGGCTCACACATAGCAAAAAATTGTGGAAGACTGATAGGCACTTTAGTTCTGAAAGAAGATTACTTGCCACTATCTTAACGTGATTCAGATTCCATAATTTTTTAATTGAGACATCATGGTGTATGTTTTAAATTATTGGTTGATCAATGACTTTTTGAATGTTTTTAAATCTCATTAACTATGAAATTTTTCTACTGGTTTCTCTTCATAGTAAGCTTTGTTTGCAATTTCCACGCAGTAAGAAACTATTTGATAAAGAATTGATACTGCTGAACTACAAAGTGTACTATATTTAAAATGTAAAGTGGTAGGGTTGATATAGCTCTTCTTCATTTACAAACCTGATGGCTTCTCTAGAGATAAAACTTGTCACTCAAAATGGCCAAGTATAAACCACACCATCACACTGAAACCTATGCAAGGTTGCCCCCTACTGTCTAGCTGGTGGCAGTCTATACCTGCAATGTACCCTGAATCTGCAGATAGATTTTCAAATATAATTGGTTCGGCAACAATTTGATCATAAGCACACAGAAGCAAATTGTATCAGCCTGAAGTGAATAAGTAACAGTCTGTAAACTAACTCTAGCAGAGAATATAAAGTCTTTTTTCATATTCTACCTGGAATTCACTTACAATTCTTACAGTTTTTGATCTCTACTTGACCTCTCTTCTTTTTCATAGATGCTGTTATCTAAATAATTTTGAAGAGCTCAAGTGAAAGCATTTCCTTAACATATATTAGAAGAGAAAAACAGAGACATGCTATCTCTGTACATTACAAAGACATTTTCCCTTGAATAACTATATATAATGACATATAGCTAGTATATATGTAACAAAGACCTGTATATTTATGCTATAGCATGTAAATCTATGTTTATAATTTTAACTATTATTGATCATATCACATTTTGATATATAGGACATGTTTGACATTTTTCTGCATATTCTAAATAAAATTGATTTGTCTCAAAGGAAATGTGAGATTGGAAAATAAGTTTGCAGGTGTTCTGCACAAACATGGTTTGTATTTTATTAGATTAGGTAATATAACTTAGGGATCCTTTTGATCTTTGAATAGCTATATCACTTGTCAAGAATAAAATAATTTATTATGTGAAGCTTAAAGTATTATAGATCAATATGCATACTTTCTGTTGATGTTCAGTGGATAAAGAAATACTATGAATGACACAAAATAAGTGAAACTTTTTAAAAGTGTTTGACAATAATGTAAACATTACTGATAAACAGGGCTTGGTAATACAACTGATATTCAAAAGGAAAAAAGTCATTGTTCACTCTGGCATTCCAGATCTCATTCCTATCTCTCTTGTGATTAACTCCAATTAACAAATATTCAAAGCAAAAGTTTCTGACTAGTGCATTAGTAACCCAGCTCAATAGCCACATTTGAAACCTTATCATTTTTCCAGTTGGAAATATCACCTGTACTCAGATTTTGTTCCCATGAGAAAGAAAACGGCAAAATTGGTGATCATCGTAAAATGTAGTCTTGCCATGTACAACCATAAGCATTGTAATCTTTTCTAAAAGAAAACATATGCATTATTGTAAATTTTATAATTAACATGAATTCCTTCTTTTGAAATTTGTGTTTCCCCCTCCTAGTTAGATCACACATCTTCTTGAACTTTAGTAATTTAAATACTGGTGTACATAAATAATAGTTTTAATGTAATATCATATGGGAATAATAATGGACTAAAAAAGGGAAATGACAATTTTTGTTGTTTTGCCATTAATTTAATATTTGATTTGGAACTAATACATTAAAATAAAGACTTGTAACTATTTCAGTCCTCATTCTGAACCATATTACATTTTTGCAAATATATAGAGAGACAGAAAATAGATAGATCAGTAGATAGATAGATAGATAGATAGATAGACAGATATAGATATGTATGTTCATCTCCCCACTTCGTCACACATTTGTCACTGGCAAACACCCTAGTCACCAGTGATCCCTTCCAAAAATTACTTGAAATAGACTTCTAATGTTCCCTGTTCCTTTACAGGATTTATTGTTATGGTTATTTTATGTCTCCATAAGGAAAATTTGTGGTAGGTAAAACGAACAGTAACACAGATTTTAGAAGTCTAAGACCCTATTACAGATATTATAGATATTAGTAAGCAAGCATTAGAAACTATTTTATGATCATTGCTCTGACTTGAAATGGAATCTCATCTCAATTCATTTTCTTTGTGGGGTTCCAAGAGTATCATCTTTGAAATATTCTGATATATATCATAAAAGGTTCTAGAGATAATAACAGGCAAGAAAACTAAGCAGAGTCAGATGATGAGAAATTACCTGACTGAGCTTGAAATTTTAGAGATCGTCCAAGCCTCTATCTCTTCCTTAAAAGACCAAGGTTTACTTGGTTTATAATACTCTGACTATGGAAAACTGTGGAGTTTCTAGAAACTGTTTTAGATAAACTGCAAATGTTAAGAACCACTTATTTCACCAATGGGGATATATTTTTAAGAATAATTAATCTGACTAATAAGTGCCTTATTCTAACTAACAAATCTCCTACTGTTATTCCAAACAAAAGTCTGTTTTCTTGATATCCTGGAAATGTTTGGAGTAGCTAACTGTGGAATGTAGACTTTCTGTGTGGATGCTACCTGACAATGTAGAAGGATGTATTTCTAATTAGGTCCACTGAATGTGCTTACAGCATAAACGCTTACACATTTAGTTTTCATAACCAATCCCAAAATATATTAATGCAAACTAAAGATAACATAAAAATATGTCCTTAATTATTTTTAAATAATAATGTTATTAGAACTATCCTAGGAAAGCCATGTTGCATTTTCATTGGAATATATATATATATATATATATAATTTGTACATATGCAAATATTTATGTACAGAATCTACAAATGATGAATTGATCAATTTTCATTACATCTCTTAAATATTAAACTAGTATAAGCCACCATAGCACAAATCTTTGTATCTGTTGTCCATTCTGATTTCCCCTTTTGTCAGTAATTCCCAAAAGTGTAACAAAAAAGTTTAATATCAAATATAAGATATTACTTTATGGAATTAATACAAGAAGTTGTGTACAAAGTTGACTTGTCTATGGTATTTTTCAAAAGCAGTATTTCTGTTGGAAGAGTAACTGAAAATGATATTTTATTCAGTGGGTTGTCTTCTCATTGATGATTGTTTTGTTTGTTGTGCAGAAACTTTTTAATTTGATATAACCCCATTAGCTGACTCTCAAAGAACTCAAAAAAGTTATTATTAAAAATGTAAATAGTCCAGTAACTAAATGGGAAAGTGAACTGAGAAAACATTTCTCAAGGAAAGTACAAATGGTCACGAATGTATAAAAAAGTTTTCAGGGTTCTTAACTAGCAGGAAAATATAAATATAGATATATGTAAGTATGCCAAGTCTTCATCCTATCTTAGTAAGAGTTGTTATTTTCAAAAATGAAAGAAACAGTACTAGTGTGGGCATGGGGGAAAAGAAACTCTTGTGCACTGTGGATGGGAGTGTAAATTAGTGCAGCCATTAAAGAAATCAGCATGGAGGTTTCCCCAAAAAAGCAGAGCTACCATTTGATCTAGCTATACCACTCCGCAAATATGTTACACAAAATTAAGTCAGTGTATGACAGGAAGAACTGAGTACCCATGTTTATTGCAATAGCCACAACGTAAATAGAATAGGCATCCATCAACAGATGAATAAAGAAAGAAAATATGCATATATATCCATATATAATTATACATATAAGAAGAATAAATAAATAAAATATGGAGATATATATATAATTATATAGCCAAGAAGAAGAATAAAGTTATGTCATTTGTAGGAAAATAGGTAAATAAATTGGGCCAGTGTTAGAAAGATAAATATCATGTTTTTTCTCATATATGGAATTCAAGAGAGAAAAAGCACGAGAGACGGCATGACAGTAGAAGCCAGAGTATGACAGAAGAGGAAGGGGCTGGGGAGGAGGGAAGAGAGGTAATAGGGGAACAGTGATCAAAGTGTGTTATCAGTGAGTGTGGATGCACCAAAATGAAACTTGCAGGTTTGTATAATTAACATACACTAAAAATAGTTGCTTTAAGTAAAACCATTGTAGCTAAATTTTTTGAAGACTTTCCAGACAATGTTCTATAAAGTTTATGTGTATTAATGTATTATTTTAAATAACTGCATAAACATGACAATACTTCCATGGCATATGATTCTGTCTCTATTCTGTGTTCCTAAGGCAGAGCGCTATTAAATAAATTGCCTAAGTATTAGGATGCTAATCTAGAGTATTGCTAAGCTAGAATGAAACCTATGGCTCATGAGCCCCAACTCAACTACTACACTACTTGACACTGTTACAGTGTGTGGCTGAGGCGGGCTTCAGGGAAACATGAAATGTGCCGTTATGTGGGGTCTCACGCTCAGAGGGAACCGTCTTTGTTATCACAGTCACATCACTTAGTTCATAATTACTACACAACCTCTCTCTGCCACCATGGCCCCACGGTTCTGAGTCCATTGTCCAGAGACCTGGGACACTAGAAGGAGGGTGCTGAAATTCACAAAATTGTCGTCTTGGCCATTGGTTTCATGTGCTCTTCCTTTTCCAGTAAATGAATAATCCTGCATAAGAAATTACTCCCAAACTCATTAGCATAATACAAACGTAAATAAATATTGTATGTGTAAATCTATTATTGATTTATATCACTTTTGATGTCTGGGAACTATGCTTAGAAGGCTCAGGGCATGAGGGTGATTTTGCAGCCAGTGGCTGCTGTGATCTGATAGTGTCTTCAGTCATGTGTGTCGTGATGGATGACAGACAAGTCCTCGACCTCAGCAGAGGCTGCTGAAAAGACCACTGTGAAACGGACTCTTCCAGTGTCTGGGCTTCCCAAGTTGGTCTCAAAGCATTCAGAATTCTTAGATCAGACTTCTAACCCTAAGTGAGTTCTCTAGACAAGAAGACAAAAACTGCTTAACTTTTCTTACTCTGTCTCACTAGTGATCTAGTGCCATCACTTCTGAGGATGCCTTTTGCTCAAGAAAAGCAATTAACTTTCCCAAATTCAAGGGAAAATGAACACGTTTCCAAATTGTAGTGGAATCATGGAATAACTATACCACAGTGAATATCTTAAATATTTTCTCATAAAGTCAGAAAAGTTGGAAAATTGTTCCATATGTTTTGAAAACCTCCTGTGTATTTGCTTCGGAACTAGTTGATACAAATGGGTTTGTAGAAAGATTGGGAGGTAAAACATGGGTGCTTATGAATGCTCACAGCTGACATTCAAAATCTAGCCTAGCACCTGACCTACTGTAGGTGACTACATACTAAATAGTTACTGTTGAAATATACTATGTATTACCATTTTATTGAACATTCTAAATGCAAAATATAAGTTATACTTTCCTAAAACTATAAAGATAATTAGAGGATTAGAACATATAAGGTTGGTTAGCAAAAATGTTTCCAAGAATAATAGGTTTTGATAAAATCATAGGAAATAGAAAAGAAAATTGGTCCCTAAAAATACTACAGCAGAAATTGGAGTCAAGTGATGACAAACTTGTACATTTATCATAAAATTATTTGACTTCTTTACAAAAAACAATAGGAATTGACTTTTCTTGGGTGCAACTAAAGTTAATACTATTTTCAATATAGGCAGATACAAACTATTTAACTATTTATAAAATCATAAAGCACTACAGTTTGAGAAATCTTTATTTTGAGAGTTGGAAAATTTGTCTTTTTCCATCTGTTGCTTTCAATATAACAAATTAAATTAAGATGCTCACCAAACCAAATTTAAAATTCCATTCTTGCATCCTCTTAGAAACATTTAAATTAAACCTACTTATATCAGCCTAGCAGACTCAGCAGACTTACCAGCCATATACACAAAAGTAAAAGAAAGAATTGAAACACAAGTCTTTCAATAACATATGCAATCTGAAAGACAACACTGTATATTCATTCCAGGAGCTATTATTGAGACATAGGATTACAGTAAAACTCCTAGACATATCACATAAGTAACAAAGAGTTTCTGTATTTATCAACTTTCAATTTTAATGTTCATGAGATTAACTTCCTATTACAGGAAATGAAAAGCAGTTCAATTTTCTGCTTCCAATATAAGTAAAATTCACCAATAAACACAATTTTATAGTTTGTATCTGGATGCCCCCTAAAGTCTCATGCAATCATGGGAGTGGGGTTTTTGGAGATGGTTTAAACTCGCATTTGTGACTGGTTCATTGTCTAGTACTGGGATAGGCAATGTTAGTGTTGCACCTGCCCTGGGACAAGTAGCCTGCATACAATATAAGGCAGAGAAAGAGACTTGCTCCTCCATTTTACCCATTTTTACTCTTGTTGCTTTTGCTATTTTCAGCCACTATGAACAACCACCCCTCTGCCATGCTACTCTGCCTTGGAGCCTGCTGAGTAGGGACTGAAACCTCCACAAACTGTGAGCTAAATAAACCTTCTCTCTCTTACTTTCAGGCGTCAGGTATTTTGCCTCAGGAACAAGGGAAAGTAACTAAGACACATAAAGATATTTTTCAGGTCTGATTATTTTGTCATATATTGGAGACAAACTCATTAATATAAAGCAATTAGAAAACTGAAAATATTGACTTTGTTAACATCTGCATATGAATTTTTCATCATATAAAATACATAGAAAGAAGTATTGTGGGCATTGATACAGGTAAGACAAGACCTGACTTCACAGTGCTCTGAGAAAAGGAGTAAATAAGTCAGGATTGGTGTATAATGAGAGAAGGATGACAGAGTTGGCAAAAATGCTAGAATACATGGACTAGGAGGGGATTGAGAAACAGACACTTTCAAAGAAAACTTCTCCAAGAAGGATTAACTTTGAGCTGAGGTATGGATAATGTGCAAAAAGATGGGTTCTACATTTTTTTGATCGAGAATATCGTGTTGAAAACAATATCTATGACGATTCATAAATGCCTACAGAGTATTTCCTTGTGGGAATACTCTAGGTAAGTGCTGGTGAATCTTTTGGAGGTTTCAGTGGTAAAAAGCTGCCCAGTGTGGCACATGTGCCGTAAGTTCTCCACCACTGCTATAGATAATGCATGTGACCACTGAAGCAGGAAATTCGAATAATAAAAAAGATGACAATTTTAACATACAAATATGCTGTGCAGTGTTTTATTTCACAGTTTTTTTAGCTGAAATTTCTGTACTCCAAACATTTCTGCAGTTTAATTGTCTCTCACCTAGTAGTAGAGAAAAAAATAATTGTCCAAATTTCCCTTAATGCCTTGAGGCCAAGTGCGCTTGTAGGTACAGATAATGTCCACATTGTGTAACTTGGATGTCCAAATTCTTTGGGCAGGTTGCTCTCTCCATGCTGACACGAGTTATCAGGCCAGTCTCAAAATTTCTCCCACTTCCCTGATCCTGACTGCTCTGTGTCTCTCCCATTCGTCCGTCCCAGCTCTCTGATTGGATCACACATTATACACTCTGCATCCATCTCCCCAGCGGTGTCTCTTTAGACCCAGTCTTCTGTCCTGTTAGCAGTTTTTGCATTGCGTTTGCTTCACATTTGCTTGCAGTTTATGTCTTTGACACAGGCTGCCAAAGTGTTCTGTAGACTAATGAGCTCATTATTTCTTCTCCTGTTCAGTGTTGAATCTACTCTTCCTCACTTTGTTAGAGTATAGTATGTATGAGGTCTTTCATTAGGTACAAACCCTTGGCTTCTTTTCTTACCACAGGAAGAACCTCTGTTTCCTTTTAGTTCTTTCATCTAAATTTAAAGCTCTTCTGCATAAATCTTTATCTCCTCTTCCAGCTCCAGATGATAGTAAGCAAAATCCTTTGCAAATGTTCTTCAAACTTACACGCACATACATGTGGCAAAGAAAGAATATCCTTCATTCAGTCCCAATCCCTATTTAAGCTTAACCTTAACAACATGTTATGCATAGAAAGGAACATCTCTAAAACAAGCAAGTATGTGATAAAATAGAGCAAACATACGAAAAATAATTGAAACAAGCAAAATCTACTTACTTTTAAACTTTGAAACTGTCAAAAGCACCTTCACTAAACATCAAAAAGAGATAAATAAATCAGCTGCTTTTCCAAAAGCAAAATACTGCACAGAGATTCTTACCACAAAGATGAAAAGGAAACACTTTTCTAAATCTGAAAATGCAGGGAGTTTATTATAAGTTCAGGTGCTTATAGAAAAATTAACAATAAATACTATTTCTGAATTATTACTTGATGCTACATATTTGTTTTATGAGTTCCCACAATCTAAGGAAAGAGTTACCATTCCATTCATATTTAAAGACTTATAATGCAGTTATATAAAAAAAATACAAAAAAGAAACTTCACAGAAAAAAGTCTGCAGCTTTAGATAAAATGGCAGCAAACCACAAGAAAAACTTTCAGTTATAATACAGATGAAAATATAAAAAATTTAAATTTTTCTAGAGTCTAGTAAATTAAACCAACACACTTTATTCCAATTGGTCATAAATTTAGCTTTGTTAAGTTGTTTGAAATACAGCATGTTGATAACTCAAGTCATTTATCGTATAGTATTTACACATTTAATCTTGCCCTGTTTATGGTGCTGATTCTCCATGCTCAAAAAAATATGAAGTAGAAATGAGAATAGTCCTTCTCACCAAGTGTGGATTTGAAAACAAAGTGGATCTTCTCACTATTATAACCAGTGAACCACTAGCAAAATTGTCCCGCTGTCCGCATAGCTCTGGGAACTCTATCATTCAGAACCATTGATCTCAATATTGAAAGAGATGCTAGTAAGTGAAAGAAGTTTGTAGTCAGATTTTCTGTGGAGCATGTGATGAGATCATATCCAGTTGTTCAGAAGTAGGCTGTCAGAGGTGTAAGAAGCATCCAGTGGGCAGACTTGATGGTGCTATTATCTTTCTGCCTAACAATGATGACGCAGGTATCTTCCTCAAAGGAGTAGTATGCCCCTGACCAGGCAGTCCTCTTGGCTGTTGGCTTCCTGCTCTGGTCACTGTGCTTTCAGGAGAGTTTAGAAGTTACCAGATATTCTTTTCTTTATTCCTTAACTGCTACATTCATTTATAGTGATTAATACAGGATGTCTTCAGAAACTAATTTGAGCTCTGCAAATGCCTAGAAAGTGACAGGGTATGACACTGTATCTCATTTCCTAGGAAAAGAGTGGATAAAACCTAAAAACAAATGATTCCATTATCCCTCATACTCTAAAGGGGTGAATAGAGAATATACTTAAGTATTTAAAAAAGTAACTTTCCCTATGCATGTAAATTATCCTGTAATCCAAGAAGCAATTGCATTTAAACCTAATCTCAAATGCCCCTCACTTAATTTTGAATAAAATGTGTGTTGATCTTTAAAAAACAGTTGGAAACTCAAGAAAAAAAATAGTTACTAAAAGCCCTGTACACCCTGAATAGAAGTACTTTCAAGGCATGAAGTGATTTTAGATTTCAAGGACTGCTGTTGCAAGGCAAAAGCAGCTAAGTAAACAACTCAAGGGCAAAAAAGTCCCCTTCCTGTGAAAAAAAAAAAGAAAAAAGAAAAGAAATGAGAATAACCAGGTTACCTGTAGTAATTCTATGTAATTAAGTCTAGGGAGCAAGGCAGAACAAAGCTCTTTTGAAACTAAAAAGGTGTTCCGGGAAAAATCCTGGATGTCAGGGACTTCAGTGTGAGGATACGGAGGCTTCTCCCTGGGGGGCTGTGGAGAAGGGAGACCCCTCACCTGGAGTCCTCAGGTAAGGCTGGACGTGGTCTCCGGAGGCAAGGCACAGACATTCTTTGCTGGGTAACAGACAGAGCAAAATAGTTCTCCCAAAGTAAGATGTAGACACTGAGCAAATTTTCAGCTACAGAAATTTACTACAAAATCCAGAGCGGGGAGATTGGCAGGTCCTGAGATTTAGAGGTAACTGGACAGAATCAATAAATGGAAGTGTGGGCTGTGCTTGCCTTGCATATTGGGTTTGGCTTAGATTGCAGACCTGTGCTGGGGTGTAAGGTTTTACAAAGAACCTTCTCCAGGTTCTTAAAGGTGCAGTGTTAGCAGCTCCACCTCATCTTTCATCAGCCCTCTGAAGAAACATTAGACTTCAAAGCACAAATGGAGGGATCTACATCCCAACATTATTGTTTTTCTCAGAAATAGCATACCAGCTCCAAAACCCAAAGATATTTTATAGAACACAAGGGGTTTGAATTTTAAAGAATAAGTCACTCTCAAATTTATTAAAAAATAGCAATTTTTAAAAAGTTGTATTTTTCATTATTTTATGGGCTAAGATAGGCAGACTTTAATTTGCCTTTAAAACATGAAAGCTTTTGATTTCCTAAAACCTCTTTAAAACTTCAGCATTGTACAGTAGCATGGGGAAACATGTAAAGCAGTTTGGTTTCAGCTTTATATTCATGTATGCAAGTATGTCTTAAAGTAAATCTTTCAGCAGGATTTTGAGCTACTCATTAGAAACAAAATGGTTTCATTCTTCTTTAAAGTTATTCATTTTAATTAAAGCTACATTCGTGTGCTTTCAGGATAGAACTAAATTCTTTATTGTATTTCCGAGAATAAGTCCAAAATATTCCTAAAAGGCTTCAAATAAAATGAACCCTAGATGGTGGCTACAATTGAAAAAAACTCATTCAAAATATTTTTCAGTTATTGCCATCTTCATTAAGTACACATTATATAACCGCTTGGTCTATGTGAGGCTCCATCCTAGCTACTATTATAGATATTAAGCATTCATTCAATAGTTCTTCCCTGCAAGAGATATACTAGCCGTATACTGTGTGTTCTGTTTTAAACACACAGTGCCACAGGAGTGAGAGGAGAAAAAATGTTTTGCTTGAGGTTTCATGGAAAAATAAGTATTGTTATCACTTTGATCTATACTAGCAGGAGAAAGGGATGTAATAGAGAAAGTGAATGTACAGCAGAAAAAGGGATAGTGAGAAAATGCTGAACATTTTGAAGGTGATGAAAGATTGGGAGTACTCCTGTATACCTGATACAATCTTCTCTTACATTCCATCAAGAGGGAAAGAAATTTTGGATGAGAAAATCTATGAGTGAAAGTTGGAGCAAAAATCAGAGATGGCAACAGCAGAAAGATTTTTTTTTTACTATAACTTTATCCAAGTTTGAATATTCCTGTTTTATTTTGTTTTGTTTTGTTTTGTTTTCTTCAGATGTGTATCCTACAGGGTCACTGTGACAGTTAATTGATTGTGTCAGTTGGAGTAAGAAATGCCCAGCTAAACCGGATCAGCATAGCTCTGCGTGTGGCTGCAGGAATTTACTGAAAATTTTCTGGAATTTGCTAGGTGTGAGTGACAGCAGCCAATAGGCTTGCCGCCTGAATGGCATAAAGGAAAAGGAAGGAAACTCACTCCTGTTTCTCTGGGAGAGCTCCAGTCTTTGCCTTCACTCTGGACATTGTCTCCTGGATTCTAGCACAGACCCTTTGGCCTCGTGTTATGAACTCGCACAGAATGCTTCAGTGGGCTCCAGGCCTTCGACTGGCCATCACACAGACAGATTTTTTACACTCTTCCACACCTGCCTCTGTGGGCAGCCATTGAAGCCAATTTTGTAAACTCTTTTATATCTGTGTATGTTACAATATATCTGTTTCTCTCCTAAGCACTGACAGATACAGTCACGAAGGCACTTCGCCAGTCTACACATAGAAATGCTATCACACCTACACATGTAAACTTAAAAGGGCCATGTGTCCAATTCAACACTTAAGGGAATAGTTTTGTTTCTATCATTGTTATTATCAAAATAGAGCATTAAATATATCTAAAAGATATTACAAAGAAATTGTAAAGAAACTACTATTAGAGAAACGTTAGTGTATAATAAATCGCATATATAAGTGAAACCTACTTGCGGTTCTTCTCAATTTATCTGTGGTTGACAAGCTAATGATTTGACACAGCATCCACAAATAATATCATAAAAACTGTTATCAAAGTAAAGACCATCTACTGGGTGTGATGGCACACACCTGTAATCCCAGCCCTCGGGAGGCTGAGGCATGAGAATCATTGTGTGTTTGACACCAGCTTGGGCTACAAAGCAAGCTCAAGTCCAGCCTGAACTGCATTCCAAGATCCTTTTTCAAAAAGACACACACACACACACACACACACAAGACCATCTGGGTACAAAAATTAATATGGTTTATAGATTTTCCATGAATTTCAAATAGTTACTGTATGTAAATTATTTTTCACTTTAACATAACTAATGACATTTCCCACTTCAATGGTAATACAGTAAACTGAAAATTTCTACTGGAATATTATAGAAAATAGTATAGGGATATTTCATTTAAAATTAATTCATGCATTGCCTTTGTAAAATATATTTCCATTTAGACCAATGACAACTTTAAATAGATAATTAAATCACACTTTTGACTAACTATTAAATATGTCATTCTACTACTTCCTAACATTTATTTTTGTTGACATGTTATGAGTCTCCCATTCCTTTGGTATATGACATTTTTATCTATAGGTCTTTAATATTTTTTATTTATTTTCATGTACAATGTCTTACTATGATGTATCTAGATATGATGCTTTAATATGTTCACTTAATAGCAAAACATATCTTATTTTTGAGATATTTCTTCTCATTGATTATCACATTCTCTGCATTTAAAAAATCTCTTCTTAAAGAATTCTTCGTGTATGTAAATGTTTTTACTCCTACAATATATTACCTTAAAAATACATATATATGTACTTACATATGTCTATTATATTTATTGTTACTCTGTTTTCCTATTCATTAAATCTCTCTTCAGCTGTATTTAATCACCTGTTTCATCATTCAGTTTTTATAATTTCATTAGTGCATATTACTTGATTCCATTTAAAGTATAACCAATGTTTTTGATCTTTACTCTGATCTGTGTTTCTACTCCATATTTATGTCTCTTTTTTTTTTTTTTTTTTTTTTTTTTTTTTTTTTTTTTTTTTTTTTTTTTTTTTTTTTTTTTTTTTTTTTTTTTTTTTTTTTTTTTTTTTTTTTTTTTTTTTTTTTTTTTTTTTTTTTTTTTTTTTTTTTTTTTTTTTTTTTTTTTTTTTTTTTTTTTTTTTTTTTTTTGCAGCACCGGGGATTGAACTCACAACCTCGC
>RJWM01021653.1:0-21012 GCA_004363535.1 Dasyprocta punctata
GACTTGGGCTGGAATCTCCCAAACCACGAGCCAAAACAATCTTTTTGTCTTTCAGGTGAATTATTCTCAGGTCTTTCTTTACAGCAACAAGAACCCGGCTAACACTAGTGGCTCAAGGGATGGACTGTAGCAGACCTTCCTTTGTTTTTAAACTGTCAGGGCCCCTCCCTTATGTCATTCAAATAGGGCACTATCTTCAGCTAAGGGCCAAAAAGGCCACCTGAGCTTTGGATCTGTAAAAAACAAGTGGCCAAACTGAGATTGACTCAGATCTATACTATGGAGAATAAAGGGTGGGACCCCAACCCCAAGCTGAGACACTTATCTAGCTACACACAAATCAAACTGGAAGAATCAGAGCTAAAAATGCACGAGAAAGAGACTTAAATCATGCTAATTAAGTAACCCTCCAAATTTAGACTGAGACATATGTTTATCCAAACCTAAGTCTTTCAGTAACATAAACTAATTGTATTTTTAGTTCAAGGAACTTGAGTTTAAATTTGTATTCATTTATAACAGAGGAAAAAAATCTAAATAACTTTTAAATTTACTCCTTTTCTCTTACTCCACAGTTTTAAATCAGAGCCACAGAAAGCATAACCAGTATCTTAACATCTTTCAAAGGTGGTTCTCTGTTTTCAAGTTTGTAAGTGAAATTATTATAGGCAACTAAGTTAGATAAAAAATACTGTAGGCAGTCAGAGAGGGACAAGACCTTGAAGGAGCCAGTGCAGAAGCCCAGATACCTTACAACTGTGGAGGAGACAGACACCTCCTGCTGTGGGCCAGACCTCCAGACAAAAGATAAGTCAAATGTGCCCATACTTCCTAAGGACAGATATTCTAAATAGGTGTCCACCACCTTGAGGAAGCCAGAAGGAGCCACTAACGCAACCCCCTACAGGCAAAGGCTCTGTTCTATATTCATGCCTGCTTCCTATGTAACTCACTTCCCCATTTGATCCCGATTTAATCAATATTACCTGAGCAATTGTACTTGTAATCTTCTTGGTTGACCATAGTTCTGTCCCACCTCATACCCACCTTGCAATTTCCCATTTTTCTCCACCTTGGACCCACCTTGTTTCATGGTTTTTCTCTATAAAAACCCTAACAAAGGCAGGGTTCTTGACAATCCACTCAGGACCCCTTCTGCCTCTCTCTCTCAGACAGAAGTTTTCTTTCTCTCAATAAATATATTCTGCTCCTAATCTCCGTGTTTCCTAAAATTCACTCTTCAAAACATGAACTTGTGCCAGGCATCTAGCAGGTTGGGAGTTTCTTCCCCTATATCAAAATGTGCATCTCCTTGCCCTACCTGGAAAGTGTCTATGACCTCACTACAACTCACCTCCTTTTTCCATTTTTTTAAAAGCCCTCTTCAAAGTCTGAATGTATTTCTGTTTCTAAAGTCATTGCCATTTCTAGGCTGAGAGTGAAAACATGTGATCTGTCCCTTTGGTGGCAAACTACTTTAGTTCAATGCCTAAGAGGAAAATATTGCACGCTATGGTTACCAAGAATATTTTAGGTGTTAAATTAGTGAGGGGGGGAAAAAAAGTTTATTTCTAAATTGAGCGGTTACAAAAAAATAGAAATGTTGTCATCTGTTTCCTTTAGTCCAGCAAGTTCCACATTGATATTTTAAGCTGTTTTTCATATCCTTGGCATGATGCTAACTGCCTTGACTAGGAAATGGCCCAAGGGGCAGAGTGCCGGCCCTTTGTACTGGAGTTTCTTCCCTCAGTGCCCAGGAGCAACAAACCACAAGTTCACACTTCCTCATTAGTTTTGGAAAACCTGACCATGAATAGCACAGCATGAACCTTTCTATAGCATGACAATTGCTGGAAGTGTTGTATCTTATAACAACATCCAACCTAAATAGCAAGCAGTATTTGCTGTAGAAACCATGTGTAACCAAAATTCTCTTAGGGGAAATTACTTTTCTTTCAAAACTGTGAATTAGGTTATTAATGAAATGTAAGCCTGTTGTTTTCTTTCCAGTATTTTCTCTCTTTTTTTTTTTTTTTTGGCATGACTGATCATTGTTTGTGACTGTGTAAGATGACATCAAGGATTGCCCTTAAGCTTTGACTTTTCTCACAATTTATGGGAACAAACCAAATCACTCAAATCCCAAAAGTAAGGCTGGAAATTCAGTGACCGTTAGCATCCTAATGGCATTGCTTACTCAATGTTTGGAAAAGAAATAATGTCAACAGAAGACAAAGTGTGAGTTAACAGAAAACGCAGCCGTAACCTCTTTGTCCTGTAGCGGCCCTTTTCCCACTCATTGGCTCTCCCACTTTCTCCCTTTTTAGAGGTTGGACTGTCATGTTTTGTGCAATGAGTATTTCAGCAGCAGCGGAAGGTCAGTGGTCTCTGGACACGGGCTCATCTAAATTGACTTCTGACCCCTGTCGGCATGGATTCGTTGTGTAAGTTTCATCTCTCGAAACCTCAATTCCTGTATAGCGAGAGGTTGACGATTTGCTTACAGATTTGTTATGAACATATTAGAGAACACGAAATCTTACTGACACTCAACAAATAAGGGGGTTTATCACAGGCCCTTGATGAACAGACTCAACAGGAGCAATGATGATCAGCTGCAAGCACTTACTCTGGACCAGACAACGTTACCAACGCCATCTGCCTTAGCTCTGGGACAAAGACCTGCAGATGGGTGTTGCTCGCTACTGTTTTGTTAGCTTGCAGTAGCTTTCCCAAGCGCAAAAAGAATGTCATCATTTAAGGTGCACGTGTGAACTGGGAGCAAAGCAGAACAGAACGCCCACCTCTCCGGGCCCTTTAGCAGCTCCCACGCGGTAATTCCTCCCTCCCCTTTCCCTCCAGCTTAGGCCCTTCGTCCCCACCATATCCCCTTTCGTCCCTCTTAAGTCTCATGCAGCTACCCCTGCCTGATACGCCTCCCAGACGACTCAGCACCGGTCGTTGCGGGCACATATTTATTTGCTGCGGAAGGAGAAGCATCGCGCTGACTATTCATTCACCAGAGCTCGCAGAGATCCAGACTCCACCGAGGCTGCTACTGCGGGCTTCTGGGGAGGTCAGTCCTCTGTGTTAGCCATTGTTACCCGTCAGCCCCGGGAATTTCCTGCTGACCTGCGTGGCCCATAACTACGTCAGAGGTGGCACAAGAAATACTTTCCCTCTGAGAAGAAAAATAACAGAGAGCCTTTTTATTTTGAAATTGATGAGCCCTGTTCTTGGTTCATCCATTTTGAACGCGACACAGCAAGGAAAGACAGAATGAATGTAGGAAAGACAGAATGAATGTAGGAAAGACAGAATGAATGTAGCTCCCTCGATGGGCAGCGGTCCTGCCCCCCGACAACCCGGAGAGCAAGTGCGCCAGCCTCAGAGAGGGTTCGCGCCCAGGTCCTTCCGTTCACGGGGGGCATTCAGAAGGCTCGCAGAGCGTCCCGGGTACCACAGGCAGTGTCCCTGGGTGCTTCCCAGAGCCATCCCAAGTCTGCGCCGGTGTCTGCCTGTGAGGCATTGCGCAACAAGAGTGAGAACGTGTGTAAGTGCACACCAAAGTAAATAAATGTCAAAAGAGTCATTTTATTCTAAACATTCCAAGGGGACAGATTTATACCGTTGTTACAAACAAGCTGGTTATGTTCAATCCATCCAGCAGAACTTACGCTTTTTGAGATCCTTACTTAGCTTCATTTTGCCTCACAACCCATGTTATGTGAATAGCTGCACTCAGAGTTAGCTTTCAGACCTCAGTGATGAGTTTAAAGCATCTTTCTAAAATGTTCAGTTAGTATTAATTTAAAAATTACCCAGGAAATTATTATTATTTTGCATCTAGTTATATGGTCAAGATTCAGAAATTTAAAAAAAACTAGTATTTATAAATATAATAGACCATAGAATTTTATTATCCAAAATATAAGCCAGACGTTTTGATACAATAAGAATTGCCACGAATATGCTAAAGATATGACAATGCCTTCAATATTCCAATAATTCAGTCAAATAAACATCTACTTCTAGCATCATTGTGGTTAATTTACACACATGCCAAATTCCTACTTTTTGTATATACGATGCTTATTTCTCACTCAGATTTTTTATAGGTGTTTTTCTTTTCTCTTGGTAATTCAAATATTTTATCACCTCAGACTTTATTTCTTCAGAATAGTCTGATATAGTATCCTTTCTAAATTCAGTCCCAGCTCCCAAGAAGTTCTCTACAGCATTGCCCTGCTTCATAGTCTTTGTAAGTTAATCATAACCAGAATGTATCCCAGTTACATGCTACTGATGTCAAAATATCCTTCTCCATTTGGGACTCTTGCTATTTCTGTTCGTAACAAAATGAGGATGATCAAAATACATGCATGCATGTTTTAAAATGTTATTACAGTAAAAGATACATTGCCATTTCCCTTCCTCAAAACACTCCCCCTAGCTTTGAACACACTTATCCCATTCTTCTTGCCATTTTTTGAAGCAGTTGTGAAAGTCTCTTTCATGTGTGTCCCAATGAGATGTGACCAAAAATGTCAATGAAGCTGCCAAGTGTCCTCCAGCAGAAGGGCTGACTGTGGAAATGTGATGGGGCTTCGTCATCTGTCCTACTCACCAGATCTGGCACTGTGTGACTTCTGGTTTCCCCAAAGTCAAAATGACCGTGAAAGGTACGTGTTTTCAATCAGTTCAGGACATTAAGCAACCACAGCACAACTAAGGACACTCAGAGAAAGCGACTTCCAGAGCAGTGTCTGAGGGTGGCGAAGGTGATGAGGTAAGTATGTTTGAAGTGAGAGAGGATATTGTGAAGGAAATTAATAGCAATGTGTCTTTTACTGTAATCCATTTGTCTAAAAATGTAAACATTCAATGTACTGTTCCATCATACCTCGTATTTCCAGGGCCATGAACAATGACTGATGAGTAGAAATGATAGTTTAATAAGCTTAAAGTACATGTTATACTTTTATACTTCACATGCATTAGCTAGCAACTTAATCCTCACAACAATCTTGCAATTTAAATGCAGTTTTGCATTCATTTTACAGATGAAGAAACTAAAGCATAAAGCAAAACAATAAGTACCCACCATTACCCAGCCAAGGAGCTCTTAAGCAGCTTACTAGTCTATCTCTGAGTAGGAATCTAACATAGAAGTACTAAGTAAGTACATTGCTAGGTTTTGGGCAAGGAGATGAATACATAAAGATAAATAAATAAGACTTAACCATTTAAGCTTGGAGCACACAGTCTCTGGAAGGGGAATATAAACAGGGAAGGTTAATAAAATAAAACAGATAGAAAGGTAGATAGATAGATAGATAGATAAATAGATAGACAGACAGACAGACAGTAGATAGGTACTATAGATAGTCATTGAATCACTACTGTTACTGAAAGCAATGATAGTTTTGAAAGCAGACTCCCCAGTGCACAGAGAGAGACTAGAAATGTGGGGGTCGAATTTACTTTGTGGGTAAGGTCTAATTTTCTTAAGAGACTTGATGGACAATATCTGTGTTGAAAAAGAATGAGGATTTTAAAATGCCCAGCATTTGAAATCTCAGAAAGAAACACCATGCAACAGAAAATGCTGTTAAAATTACTACAAACCTAAACAATGCTCTAAAAATACTACATGAGGAGTTTTTCTTTTCCTTTCTTGTCTTTTCCCCTTTGCCCTATTATCATAGCCCCTGGGTGGATTTCAGCTGAATGCGGCTCAGCAGCGAGCAAGCCGTAACCATGGATATGTGAGCAGAGGACCAAAGCACTGAATCCAGAAGCCCTTGCTGAACTCTCACAGAAGAAAGGCGCAACAGTAATTCTCCATTCTAGGCAAGTCTGGTCTTATGAAGATTAAACATGGAAAACTACATGATTTATTTTTTAAAAAATGGTAACCTTAGAAAACACAATTCCTGATCATAGTTGTCATCAGAGTTGAATTATGGTTTTTCAGATTCCTTATTCTTTGAATTTTTATTAGTACCTGCTTGCACTGCACTCAATTTATAATCATGTGGAAGGGTTGGCGCATGTACATGATACGGCATGCTCGTTTATTTTTTTAAATATCCCTTTCCCTTCCCTCCTCTTTCCCTCCTGCTCTAATTCTTCTTTCTTCATTTGCATTCTTGTTGATATTATTAATCTGAGTCAGTGTGCATGGTAAATAATGTTCCCATTCATCGAGGCTGTTCGGTTCCTGTGCATGGCACTTCTTTATTCTACTTATTTCCCCCTCTTCTTCCTCATCCCTCACCCTTGGTCTCTTGGGCCCCTTCCCATTTGCAAGAGATCCATCTCTCCTTCTATCCATTCTTTAATATGCTCTTTTATTCATACTTTGCCTTGCTCAACTGAGGGGTACCATACAGTATTAAAGCTTGTGTATCAGATTTATTTCATGCCACACTATCTTTTTTCAGGTACATCCATTTCCCTACAAATATTTTAAATTTGTCCTACTTTGTAGTAGAATAGGATTCCCTTACATATAGATACCACATTTTCTTTTCTCCAAGCATCTGTTGATACGTATGCAGGCTGCTTCCAGGATTTAGCTTTTATGAAGGGCGCCGCTATAAATATTGGTATGCATACACTGCTGTATTATGATGACTTTAGCTCTTTGGGCAAGATGCCTAGAAAGAAGATAGCTAGGTCATATGGAATTTCTAATTTGGGTTCTTTGAAAAATCTTCATATTGATTTCCATAATAGTTGTACAAGTTTAGATTTTTGCCAACAATATAGAAGAGTTCCTTTTTTACTATAGCCTCCTCAGCATTTCTTAAATTTCTTGGTGATTGCTATTCTTTCAGGAGTAAGAAGGAAATTTAGGAATGGTTTAATTTGCATTTTGCTAATGGCCAGAGAGATTTTTTTCATGTATTTGTTGCCCATTTGTATTTCTGCCTCTATGAAGAGTCTGTTCATTTCACTTGCCCATTTCTTGGTTGGGTCTTTTATTGTAAGTAGCCTATATTTTTTAGCTCATTATATTCTGGATATTAGTCCTTTGTCTGAGGAATAACTGTCAAAATTTTTTTCCCATTCTGTAGATTGTCTCTTCCCCCTGCTGATTCTTTGGCTGTGTAGAATATTATCAGTTTGATGTAATCCCATTTGTTGTTTCTTGCACAATTACAGCTCTGTTTTGAAAATTCTTTCCTGTATCTATGAGTTCAAGTGTTTTTCCTATTTTATCTTTCAGTAGGTTGAATATTTCCATTTTCATGTTTAGTTCTTTGGTCTATTTTGATGTCACCTCAGTACACAGTGAGAGATTATTCATGCAGTTTCAATCTTCTGACACAGCTGCCCAGCTTTTCCTCGCCACTTCCGGAATAGGCCATCTTTCCTTTAATGCATGTTTTTGGCCCCTTTGTTAAAGACCAAATAGCTGGATTTGTCTGGGGCTGTCTCAGAAAAACAGGTATGTGGTTCAATGGATTGGAGTCTAATTTTAAATTTAAAATACTCATCTGCTGATAATACAGCTAGTGCAGTCACTATAATCTATGATTTAAGTGCTACTGTTTTAAGTATCTTTTGGTTTGCTTTTGATAATCTCAAATACCATAGCTGAATTTGCAAATTTTATAAGAGACTTTGTAATGAAATATATAAGTGTTCATTTTGGAAACACGAAGATGTCAACATTTACCAAGAAGAAACATTAACCCAGTCATTCTCAAATTTTCCTCCCCTGTAAACATTGATTTCCATAAAGTGGAGAGACTTTGTGGCCTTCACTGTCATCGTGTGACTATTTCAGCATGTAATGTAATACTGCTGTTATTTTAAATTTTATTTCAAATTTTAAATTTTCTGGTTTTATTTTTTAATTCTTCAGCTTGATTTGGATTATGATAGGAACATGAGCAAATATTATGACACTTTTAATTTAGCTATTGAATACTGTTATGGTTTGAGTCTGGCTGTCCCCCAAAGCCTCATGCAGTCAGGGAGACAGGCTTCTAGAGTCTGTGAATGGCTCAGGGTCCAATGCTGGGATTATGGGTATGAGTGATACACTCAAGTGGGTGTGGGCTAGATACAATATAAGGGACAGAAGGAGTCTTCTCTCCGTGCTCCTCCCCTCGTGCTCTTGTAGATCTTGCTGTTTTCCGTCACCCCGAACTGGTGTCCTCTGCCATGAGACACTGTACTTTGGAGCCAGCTGATTATGGACTGAAACCTCCACAAGCTGTGAGCTAAATAACCTGTTTCTCCCCTAACTTTGGGTGTCAGGTATTTTGTATTAGCAATGAGAGAAAGGTAACCAAGACAAATACTAATCTATTTACAGGTTTACAATCTTTGTCCATTCTTTTAAGAAACTAAGTCAGGAATGGTTTCCTGCATACTATGAACAGCATGCTTCAGTTCACAGTTAGAACATGTCAGACTAGCTAAGATATATGAAAGACCAGATGTGCTTTTTTCATGTACTATAATTCACTACACATAAAGCTGGTGTTTGTGATGCCCAATTTCATATATATATATATATATATATATATATATATATACATCTCCACATGTAAATTTCCATGATTGTCTTGAGAAACATGGAGATAATCTTTAATAGATGGCCTTTGGGACACTTCAAGATGAAAGACATTTTTCCACATAAATACTATTGCCTTCCTGTCCTTAATAATTGGCATCATAGCTTCATGGCTTGCTCTTGTGCCTAATCCAGTCTGGTAACATCTCATTCAATCCATTAGAAATCTCTTTCAATTAATCAGAATAAATTTTTAAGAGCTGAAGGATGGATTTTCTGTGCTTTTTGGTTTTTTTTTTTTTAACTATCATGCTGAGGTTCACAATGTCGGCATAAGATTTATCACAGTGTGAAAAAAATAATTTTTCTGTTGTGTATCTTATGAGTTAACATAAGGAAAATAAATGGCTGCTATGTGTCTTTTCAATTTAGTTAGTGCTAAAGTCTCCATTACTTTAAAGTAAAAATTCTCCATATATAATCAAACAAATATTAAGAACATATATGTATTCTAGAAAATATACTAATAAATTCCATTTTAATTTCCTAAAATAACACACTTCCTGATGCTTAATAGAAGGAGAACAAAGAGCACATGAAATATGAGCAGAGAGAAAATTAAAGTTTCTCTTCTAAAAAATGGTGAACGGACATGGTGGTGCACATCTGCAATCCCAGCACTCCAGAGGCTGAGGCAGGAGGACCCCGCAAGTTCAAGCCAGCCTGGGCTATGCAGTGAGTCCAGGCCGGCCTGAGCTTGTCTCAAATAAAACAAATAAATTTTCACCAAACTCTAGGGATATCTGATATTGCAGTTAAGAAAAAAGGAAAAACCATCATGATTTTGATGAATGCAATTTTAAAAAATGGTTTTGTTTTGGTTTTGTAAAGAAGTAAATAAAATTTCCACTTAAATCACACCTCCAATTTTGCTTAAAAAGTTCTGATCAATCCTTTAAACTGAAGCAACCTCATTTAACACATGCAGGCACGCACACCTACACAGGTTCCACACTGCCATGGGACATCTGATCTCTGATTGGATTTCAGCAGCAGCTAGACGGCACCTGACAGAAGGCCTGCTACACCTAACCTGGTTCGGTCTGGTTTCATGGAGAAAACACGGCACACTTCGTGATCCACATGAAGAACCTTCTAGAAGACACGGACTAAAGCTGCTGTGAATCAGAAAAGGGAGAGGTGAATGCCTCAGAAATTAGCCAAAGATGTTGGGTTGACGAGATTTTAAGGAGAAGTGACAAAAACATAAAATTATCAGCCTATTGTATGGTTAAATGCATGAATTTGGTTTGTCTGCTGGTTAAATGTAATGCTTTCAGTTACTTTATTTTGAAACTTAGTTTCTGGTGAAGAAACTTTTCTTCTGAAAGATGGGTGCTAGCTGAAGGCCACTTGCTATTCAGGTAGCATCGTGCTGTTCCTAAGAGAGCACAGACAAAAGGGAAAAACTCATGCCTATAAAGTGGGAAAATACTAGACTGTATTTTGTGAGCATTAGAAGCTCTCTACTGACCACCACAGCAGTGTTCATTTCCTTCTGATGTAAACTACGTCGGGGAAGCACTCCCGCTGCATTTCCTGAGCTTCCGAAAATCACGAGGGCATGAACACAGCTACACTGCTTTACTACGGACTCTGTTCCTCATCATAAAAACAAAACGTTCTCCCTGAGTGAGAGCGACAGCGCTTTAGTTTAAGAACCGCTCCTTCCAAAGCCGCACTGGCCTTCCACTGCGGTTCTCTGTTTGTAAGGTTCTCACAGCGCCACGGATCTGCTCTGCAGCCTGATCTTTTCACCTCTGGGAGCAGTGGGTAAACAGCTTGCTCCTCATCCATCAGTCTCCATGGTTCCAGTCTAGTATTGCAACATCCTAAGAAAAGCAAATAACCCCAGAGGAGGAGCTCATCTCACAATAGGCCTGCTATTCCAGACCCCTCTCCATCTGGGTAAGCCTGCAACCTTTCGAATTAGGCGCATCAGGGAGACTCACCTCACTAATCTGAGAGCAAGGATTCATCTCTGCGGTACGGTAATTATTCGAGGAGGACAAAGAGAGCTTGTGTTTGTCTTCTCTGCCCTACCGCGTAGCTGAGAACCCCACCGAAGAGTTACGGCACTGTTTCTTCCCACACCTGTGGTAGGTATTTATATCACTTGGTAGACAGGATACTTGGTGTAAAAAGTAGTGCAACATGCCAGGGTGGGAATAAAGCCTCACAAGCCCAATGTATGTGTGCTTTAGGCTATTTAACCCTTAACACCACAGTGATAATTATGTGATGCAAAATGACATGGACCCAGAACATGCAGACCTGGGTTAGCCTTGCATGAAAAACTGACAAATGCTTTGCTTCTCTCTCTCTCCCTCTCTCTCTCTTTCTCTCTCTCTTTCTTTGTCTGTGTCTGTGTCTGTGTCTGTGTCTGTGTCTCTGTCTCTGTCTCCAGATTACATATTCCATGTCTCAGGCCCTACAACCTTCATTCACTATGATTTTTTTCTTTGCTTTTTTCTTGCTCTAAGTTACAGAAGTACCCAATCACACACAGCCGCCTTGATTTGCTAGCTGCATTTGAAATTCAAACTGCATGACCTCTAGAGTCATTTGTTCCCCACAACCCCTTCTTAAAGACTCACTTAGGAGCAAGACCGTGCTCCCAGAGCTTCTCCAGTGAGTCCTGCCATGCACCTTTGCTTGGGCGATTCCCCTGTCAACAATTCAGGCTCCCAGATAATTGCATAGGTAGAATGACTATTTATTTTCTCCAGCAATGCATTGGAGTGATGACAAACAGAAGATGTGCTTTGGTATTAATGCTGCTGAAATCAGCGCACACGCAGAAGCTGAGTGATAAGCCCTGGGATCCAAAGTATTAGGATTTAATGGAGGGGAGAAGAAGACCAGTCAGTGGGTCCCAGGTTATAATCAGGTAACAGTAAGATGCCTCAGAGTGCTGCTAAACAGGATGGTGACTATGGATAGTGCGCTGCACGCTCCAACCAGCCCGGAGAAAGGGTTCTGAAAGCTTTCACTGTGATGAAGTAAAAAATGTTTGAGGAGACTTATATGTTGAACCTGTTTTCAACTTTACATAATGTATGTGTGTATGTCAACATCGTATTAGCCATTAATATATACACTTTCATATGTACCACTTAAAATAAATTTAATAAACATTTTCTGAGTTAAAGCTTTGTTGAATGAATAAATCTACAATGAATATTATAGCCAAGAGATTGTGTCTAAAAATTCAATTTGAGGTTTGAGTATAGCCAGGCCTCTGAAAATTTCCAGGCTCCTCCCTTTCAGCCAAGAGCTAGAGAGAATTTCAGTTGAGTTATTCCTTTAAGACCTATGTTGTTGTTGATATGTTTCTGTGAGACTGTTGTCCTGGAACAGCCTGAATACTTTCTTGATACAAAGCTTATGTTGATCTTAAGGACTGTGTTTTCTGAATGGGATCAACACGCTTTTACTGCTCAACTCCACTGTTGCTTTCCAGGTCAGTATGCAGAGGTGGAGGGAAAACTCTTCATCCCGGGACAGCCCTTCCTGCCAAGTGGCTCCACTGGCCAGATCCCCTGACCATGAGTCATCAGCAAACACAGCACTGCTTGAGGATAATTTTACAAGGCATTAAGAGAACAAAAGAGTTTAATGACTGGCCCCAAACTGTCTGGAATTGCAAATGCTTCCAAAATCCGTGGATAGGTGATTTCATGACTTTATCGGGTGCACCTGATATCTGGGGGGCCTGCGAGGGCCACAGGACATTTTTATTTTTACTTGTGGAGACAGTTTCCAAGGTGGTATGGGTACTAAGTTTGAAGCTCACATTTTCCAGTTAATCAAATTTAATACTTCTTAGTAAGCTTTATTTTTGTAGCATTATTATATTGTGAAAAAGAAAATAAAGTATGACATGTTAACCTGTGGATCAAGTTCAGATGCTTGAGATCCTTCTAGTCCTGACTTAACACAATTACAGGGTGGAATTTCAATCTATTTAAGTGGTTCTATTAGCCCAAGACTGGACATGAGTTACAGAACTATTTTTTATCTTGTCAGCGGCCAACATCATGCTTAAGGAATTCTCACAGTAAAACAAATGCCTGACCAGAAAGCATTCACCATTCCACTCTCTGCTGTTAAGCCAAAGCAGGAACTCCTCTTAGGAAGGTTGGGAAAAATGCAAACCCCACTTCTGAAGCATAGGTATGTTTATGTGTGTGGAAGAGTCTCTCTTAATCAGTACGATCATATCGCACAAAGATAACCACTAAAACAAGGGGAACAAACTTAACAACCTGCATCCCACAAAGCAGAATTAATCTAGTTATTAAGAATTTTAAGATTATGAAGATATTACCTGTCTGGATTTCATCTAGCATAAAAAGCATTATAAACTCAGAGTGATGTTGGTATATTTTTGCTGACTTCCAGATACTCTGAAGAAAAGGCTTAAGATTGGGTGGTGGACAGGTCTTCCTTTCCCATATCCAGTCCAGGATTTCTCCAGGTTTAGCTGTACCCTGGGATATGTGTTGTATTCAGGGGTTGCAAGGAAAATGATTACATACAGGACACACTGTTTATAGTATTATCTATGATGGTGACCCAAGGAGTCAAATACAAAGAAAGTGCAGGAAATCTGCCCACAACACTAAAGGCCTAGAAAATCCATCCACGACCCTGGCTCCCATGGCAATAACCTGCATGACTTCAGCTGAAAACCTAGAGCCCATGACAATGACCCACACAAGTCTATTTCATGGATCTGTGCTAGAAAGGCCCGAAGGTCAGTGGTGGAAGCTAGAAAGTCTATGCCAGCGGGGTGAAAGATCTCTGCCAGTAGGCTGAGGGTCCTGCACTAGAGCTAAGAAGCGACACTCAAAATAAGAACCAGGGCTCCCCTGAAAAGTACCACAGCCAATCTCAGCAACAATGAGGTTCCAAGCTCCTCTGACAATGAGAACAGCTGGGTTCATATTAGGAAGCCAGCGTGACAAGTTTCTCCTGGAGACTGAACAGCCACACATCTTCCCCTCCAGAGCCAGGAAACTGTGCTCAAAGTAAGCACCAAAGCTCCCCCAAAGTGAACCACAGCCATTCTCAGTGTAACAAGGTCCCAAGCTCTTCCAACAATAACAGCAGAGTTCATATCAGGAGGGCCAGCATGACAAGTTCCTCTAGAAGAGCCAACAGCCCCAAATAGCAACAACACTCAGGAGAACCCACAGTGCAACTCTGTCTCTCCAGGTCTCCTTTTTATGCTGTCAACAGCCCTCAGATAGGCCATCCACACTCAGAACCACACTGATTCAGTTCAGCTGGTGTTTAAGTTGATCACCAGTTACCAATCCACAACAATATGTGTACAGAATATCTCAAGAATAATCCATTCCCAGAGTGCAACAGCAAATGCAAATTACCTTGTAGAACCCCTTCTCAGGTCTTAAGAATTTTGTTCCTTGAGCATAGTTTGATCGAGGACTAAATATTTGTGCATAAGGAGATTCTTAGCTTGGTTCAATGTTGCCAGAATCACAGTGGCTGTCCCTCTACTATGCAGCCCTCTTTTAAACCAGACATAAATCTTTACCTGGGGCAAGGTGGTTACAGATAAAATGACCTCACTGGGTACAGCATACCAACATGTTTCTCATCACCCTACTTACTGATGCTGACTGACCACTTTCACAGAGAGAGCATGAGAAGGGCAAAGGACTCACAGATTGCGTTTTACACCATGGCTAATGTTAAAAACACTTCCTGTAATGAAGAGAATCCCATAGATTGAAGAGAAAATGTTACCGAGTACCTTCTCCCTCTTCATCAGTTATGAACAAATCAGTTTAGATACAAATCTGAGGAAAAATGATATAACACGTAGGGAAATGCTAGGAAACTTACAAAAATGAAAACAATTGTTCAATGCAGAGTTTAGTATTCACCTTCAAGAGTTATTTCAGGGCCATTAAAAAACAGGTGATGTTACTTTCAACAACTTTCTCCATTTCCTGGCAGGTAGACAGTGAGGTACTTATTTCTTTAGCTTTAGTGCCATTCAGATGAGTATGTCCCATGGGGCTGGGGCTGTAGCTCCTGTGGTAGTTAGTGTGCTTCCTTTGTATATTTGAGGCTGTGGGTTTGATCCCCAGCACCACCACCAAGAAAGGAAGGAAGGAAGAGAGAGGGAGGAAGAAAGGAAAGAAAAAAGAAGAGGAAGAAAGGAAGAGAAAATGAAGGGGAGGACTGTATACTGAAAGAAGTTAAATATATGCCATTCATAGTCATTTATAGTTCAGTACAGATTAAAATTTAATAGTGAGTTTTCTGCGGCTTTGGGAAAGCAAGGGCATGACTCCCGGCCTGGGGAGGGTGGAGAGAGAAGGGGAACCAGAGTTGGGGAAGAAGTGATGGAGTTTGAGGAACAGCAAGGACAAACTCAGTTTACCTTGCAGCAGATTTCAGCAAGGACTCATTGGATAATCAAAAAGAGAAACTAATTTTTGTTTGTTCCTTGATGGTACACATTTCCTAAGACTGACTTACAAATTGCAAGTATGAATTTTACAATATGAAAAGATAATAAAAGCATTTTCACTTAAACAACTCCTTTCTACTAAATGAAGTTTAAAAACAAGTAAATTTGAATCCTTAAAAAGAAACCAAGAAAAGAAAAGGGAAGGAAAAAGATTCAGATCACCATCATTATTGTGATGATTATCATCGACTTGGCTCAAAAAGTAAGACACAGAGATTTAAACAAATTTGGCCACAGAAATCAAGATTGAGAATAAGAAGTATAAGAACTAAACTGGCATAAGCGACGCAAGCTGTTGAACACACTGAGAAAGATACATTACACTGCAAGATACATGAGGAATTAACCGCATAAAAATAAGTAGATCAAAATAATGAGGTTTACAAGAGTAGACCATAGGTAGAAAACAAGGATTATGTCAAAAAGACAGAAAACATGTAAATAATTTGAAGATACATTTGCGTAATATAGTAATTCAAATAGGCTTACGCTAGAGAAAAAGATAGCTAACACCAGTAACTGTACTAATTTGGAAAGTAAAAATACATCACTCTCTTGCGGTTACTCTCATTTATAAAATTCAGTCATTTCTCCCAAAAGAGCTGGAAATAATGAAGATGAAAAGTAGTGAGAGATATAACCCTCATATATCAAAGAAAACGTATTTCTAGCAATAAATATGAGAAGGGAAATGTCAACTCTTTACATATTCCATTCTCAACATAAAATGTGCTATGTGGCATATTTCCATTTATTAAAGAAACCCTTCAAAAAAAGAAATTGGAGAGAGACAAGAAAAATCACCTAATCAGTTACTGCTGCTGTGAAACAAGTCTCTCAAACACCAAGTGTCATGAATCCATAAGAATGTTATCGTTTCTTATGATGTGGATTCATGGCAGGGCAGACGTGTCTCTCGTCGGGGCTCAGTGGCTCGCAGAGGAAGATGGAGTAGGCGCAGGTAGGCCAACCATCTTGTTCTATTCTCAGTCTTCAGCTTGTCTGGGACATTCCTTGCTTTGGGAACTCGGCCTCCTGAAAGCCTGGTGGCGCCCAGGGTGTGTGATCGGTCACCCTGCAGCTCCTCTGGATCCAGAGCCAGGGCTTCTGTGAGCAAAAATGGAGACGGAGTCTACACCTGCCATGGCCTAAACTTGAACATCATCCTACGTCACTTCCTCCAAAACAGCCTCAGAACAGCAGCCTTTTTCCACTTAAACAGCATGAGAGACACAGTGTGATAAAAAAAAAAAAATACACTGACTGGTTAATTTTTCTTAAATTTTATTACCCTAATTTTATGGCCACTGTAATCCCTTTCAAAAGACTCCTCCTCGTTTCACATGTATGTAAGCCATTCATCCCTGCCGCGCTCCGAAGCACCTCTGGACAGGCTCTTTCATGAGTGTGCTCAGCTGTGCTGTTACAGCTGCCCAGTGCCTGTACTGGTTGAAGATGTTTACCTCTAGTGGTCTTTCAGACACCGAGGAAGAGCCGGAAGTCACACAGGGCCAGACTGCGAGAATAAGGTAGATGAGGTCACACCATAATATTTTCATTTGACAGAAATCGTGAGGCACCTCTGATCAATGAGGCGTGATCATAAAACACTGTGTGGTGAACCTTTGCATTTTAAAATGCTTTATGGTAAAAGACACATTGAAATTTATTCCCTCTCAGAATATTCAGCACATACCTGCTGGCTTCATACGCACTCATCTCTTTATTCTTGACAATGTGTATTTCCTGGAAGTTTTTAAGAATTTAGACATTCACTGTATCTTTTGTAAATCTTACCTCTCAACAGAAAGTATGAAAGGCCAAAGGTATGTGGGGTGGGAGATGTTGCTGGGACCACCCTGGGAAGATACACTCTGCCAGAATCTGTTTTATCTTTTGCTAGACTAGCAACAACAAAGTCAATAATGGGATAGTGACAATAGCAAAGAATTTCATTTAATCTTGCTCTTATTTTATGGTTTCATAAATTGAGCTCCAGAGAGGGTTCTTAATATGCTCATGATGTCACTGCAAATAGCACAGCTAGCATATTTATTTCAAATTCTAATCCCTTCCAATTACACTAATGACCCTCTTAAAGCCAGTTCTTCCCTGGATTCTTCTGCATTGTGAAGGTCTATTTCTCAACAGAATTCATGAGTAGAAATTCAGCACTAAATCCACAAAAGATTCCTTTGGTTGGTTTTTTTTTTTTTTTTTTTTTTTTTTTTTTTTTTTTTTTTTTTTTTTTTTTTTTTTTTTTTTTTAATGTTTGGTTTTATCCCACCCAGAGTTTGTAAATCTACGAAGATCAGATTTACAATGCTGAGCACAATGGGACACACCTATAATTCCAGCACTCTGGAGGGTTGAGGCCAAAGGATCACAGATTTAAAACCAATTTGGGCAAATTAGTGACACTCTGTTCAAAAAAAAAAAAAAAAAAAAAAAAAACACCACCACCACCAACAACAACAGCAAAAGGGCTTGGGATACAGCTTGATGTGAAGGTTCTGTCTTTCAACACATCATCCACAACTCTTCTCACCTGACTTTCCTATTCCATATCAAATTTTACAATTTTATTTTTACTTCAGTTAGACTACATACTGCTATTCTCTTAACACTTACCCAAGTCTCCAATTTAAAGAAGAAAAACACAATCAGGTATGATTTCCTTTAAATTCCCTCCCTTCCACATTCAGTTTATCCGGAAGCCTTCTTATCGGTCTTCATCCTGGTCCTTTGAGTCCAAAACTAGACCCTCCCCTCTCCTCCGCGGCTCCCTCCCTTCCTGTCTGCTCCGAGAACTTCCCCCCTTAATCATACCCACTTGTGCTGCCCTGCGCCTCTCTTTCTGTTGGCTCTTTCCTTTTGAAAACAATTCACATTCCTTATCTTAGAAAAAAATAATTCTTCTCTAGTCTGTTTCCCTCTCATTTAAACTGTTTCCCTTCAAGTCTAAATTGCTTATCAAAATAGTTTACACTGCATGCATTCACTTTATTATATCCAACTTGCTCCATGACTTATTTTGGTCTGGTTGGAGCCTTCCAATTCTTTCGAATTGTTCTTACAAATGACCCAGCTCTGGAGCATGACTGCTTCGTGTTCATCCTTTTCTGGTAGATGTCATTTTCAACGCAGTCTCTCAAGCCCCAGGACCTGCCAGGAATAAAGATTTTGTTTGATGAGTTTCATCAGTTCCTCATTAAAATATATTTAGTTACATAACTCCAATAAAGTGCCGGGGGAAAAAACTGGGAGAGTCGGAACAGTAATGTTTCAGTGTCCCTCTCCAGCCTCCGTGGCTTTCAGAGTGGAGGCCCTGCTCGTGATTACTCTCCGGCGGCTTCTCGGGCTTCAGTGCTTATCTCTCCAAGTCCAGCGCGTGGAGTTCAGCCAAGGAGCTAGACACGATAAAGCCTTCACTGTATCAGGGATGTCAGCAAAGGCTGGACTGGAAGCACTGTCAGTCTGTTCAGGCTACCAGAACACAGTACAGTGCCATCGACTGCTTGGCTTAAGTAACACATACATAAGGTGTGGTCAAATATTTTTAAACTTTTTGTATTGAAGTAAAAAGACATTGCCATCGCCCCCACACACACATACTCTCCCTTGCTTCAGATGAGTTTATCCCATCCTTCTTTCCGCTTTCTAAGACTTTTCTGGGAATCCTCTTTCCTGAGGGTCTTTAGAAGGTGTGATCAGAAATACGGTGAAAGCCTCTGCCAAGTGCTGTCCACGGAAAGGCAGGCTCCTCGGTCCATCGCGGCGCGAGTTCATCTCTGTCATCCGGGAGATCTGACGCGGTGAAACTTCAGACGCTTCCCAAAGTCAAAGTGAACGGATTCAGGATACTAAGGCAGCCAGAGCACAACTAAAGATACTCAGAGAAGAGGGCTACCAGAGCTGCTTCGGAAAGCAGCTAGAATGAAGAGATAAAAGGGCTCAAAGGAGGGGGAAGTGTTGTGAGAGGATTGAGCAGGGATGTATCTTTTATTTATTTGCTTATTTATTTATTTATTTATTTATTTATTATTTATTGTTACCAGGGATCAAACTCGCAACCTCTCGCCTGCCAGGCAGGCACTTACACCACTGAGCTAGATCCCCAGCCCTATTTTGTGAGACAGGGTCTCACTATCCAGTTCAGGCTGGTCTTGAACTCAGAAGGATCCTCCTGCCTCAGTCCCCTGAGTGCTGGGATTACAAGCATGCACCACCACGCCCGGCTAGGGATGTGTCTTTTACGGTAATGGATATTTATTTGTTTATTTATTTGTTTAAAAAAAAATTTTTTTTGAGACAGGGTTTCCCTATGTAGGTCAGACTGACCTTAGACTCACTAAGTTGCCCAGACCGACCTGGAACTTGACACAATCTTCCTGCCTCAGCCTCCAGAGTGCTGAGATTATAGGCGTGCACTACCATGCCCAACTTGTAATGAATTTTCAAAAATTTAAGGGTCCGCTGTAGTTTTTGATCATTCCTTTTATTTCTCCCTGTTCTGATGTCTCAGCAGGGTGGGTCCTAGCGTAGACTCTTCTCGCTCTTCCTGTCATGGCACTCCCATGGCTGCTCCCCTGGGCGAGCACCTGTGGAGAGAGGGAGAAGGGTCCCTCCCTTCTCTTAGAAAGCTGCCGGTCCTGTCGTGCGTGCCTCACCTGCGTGGCCCAGCCCAAACACGATTACAGAGTCCCGGCCCACGGTAACGAAAGGCCTGCGATAGTCCCAGGGTCCCTGACTGCTGTGGGCCATGCGTGCTCCTGTGGGTTCCAGATTAAAATGCGATTCAAGAAGAATACCTGAACGGTGGGTGGTCAGGTCAAGGTAGCGCACTGAAGAGCTTTTCTCCTTCCTTTGTGAAACTCCACCACAACTTTGGTAAGAATGACTATTTTAAAGCTATGCACTGAAATACACAGACAAGATAAGACATTACAGTTTTGGGACGGCGAGTGGGCGTGCAGAGGAGTGCTACCCAGCACACCCTAGAGAAACAGCCCGCTGCTCCCCGCAGCTCTCCACTCAGACGGGACACTGCTGGGCCGCACACCTCTGAGGCTTAGGTAAAAGGGGACTGAAGCAAGGAGGTGTCCTTGAGAGTCATTTAACAAATTTTTAGACCCCCAGATCCCCTTTTGTACACACCCCACTGGCAGACAACTTGCCTACAAACCCAAGGAGACCAGATGTTGACATAATTGGGGAAATAGTGAACAGATGAACATAGAATGAAACTTGTCGAAGCCCCAGTTGTTTCTACAACTGCAATTCTGGAACAGCGGAAACAACCTAACTAACTCTTCCTCCTGATTCTGAGCAGCCTCGACAGGGGTAACCTGTAGAACCCGGCACTGAGGGTGACCAATGCCTTCCTGAGATTCCACGCCTTTGTTTCTTGCATGGCAAATGAGGCCAACTAGAAACATCCAATTATCTCAATCTCTAGATTAAAAACAGATTATTTCAAACTAAGAACCTTGGGAAGCTGTTATAATTTACTTTGCACAGCAGCTAATCCAATGAGTGCTGTGAGAAATAAATAATAACTAAATTCGATGAGTATTTTCACCACTACTTCAGCTCCAGATCTAGAAAATCCACAGTAAGTTGGAAGAGTAAGTAAACATGACATGAATGTCCTTCATGTTAGACCAGTTTGCAGGTTTCAGGAGATGTACTTACAGGCTTGATTTGAAGATGTCTTTGACAGTTCTCAGACATGAGTAATAAGATAGTGTTGGACCTTACTTTGGATAGCATTTTAATAGTTCATTTACACACAAAAAAACACTTTTGTCTCCTAATTATAACATGGTTGGCTAAAATTCTTGTTATAAGCATACTAAATAATGTCCACTATACTTTCTTATGAGAAAAAAAGGAATCATAGGAGCCGGGT
>RJWM01021653.1:21112-35073 GCA_004363535.1 Dasyprocta punctata
GGCTGAGGTAGGCGGAGCGTTGTGAGTTCGAGGCCGGCTTGGGCTACAACGCGGCGCAAGGCCGACCTGAGCTACATAGTGCGACCCTGCCTCAAAAAAACCAGGGCCGGGAGTTTGGCTCAGTGGCTTAAGCGCCTGCCCTTGCAGGCGCAAGGCTGTGAGTTCAATCCCCGGTGCCGCAAAAAAAAAAAAAAAAAAAGGGAATCATAGAAATTTGCCCGAAATACACCAAGTGTTAAAATTGAGGGCTGTGAATATAAGTGCATCTTTACTACTGTTTTCATATGGACATATTTATACTTTGCCTTGTAAAGATATTTTAAATTTAAGTATTAAATGCCAATTTATGACTGAGTGAAGTGTGGAAATTGACAATATTACAAAGTAGTGAAACTAGGTCGAGTTAATAAGATGGTTTTCTACTTTTCTCAGTATTTCCAAAAGAGGGATTAGATCAGATATGTGTGTGCTGTATCTTCCAAAGTTTGGAATATGCTCTAAATCCCCAGGTGATGTGTTAGGTCAGGAACTGCTTGGGCAGAAGGATCTTTAGATGGTCTTCAGCAGAGTAAGTGATTTTTTAAAGTGTTTTCTACCTGCATTGTCTTCGAGGAGTCATTCTGTCCAACCTTGTGTGGTTAGTAAGGCAACATCAAAACACACCTGGACACCAACACACCACAGGGGTGGCATAATCACTACCCCCAACACTCTTCGGAACAACAGTATTTGTAATCGATGCACAGGAAAATCTCACCACTGTAAGACTTTTGTTGGACAATTCCATAATAATTCAGATCACTTAGCTGACTACTCATACTTTTAGTAAATGGTACCTCTGAAAAGGAAGACTTTGTAGTGTACACTGCATTGCAATAAATGCACCTTGTATGATTTTTTTTTTTTCCGGCACTGGGGATTGAACCCACAACCTCGTGCCTGCCAGGGCAGGCACTTAAGGCACTGAGCCAAACTCCCGGCCCTTCTTGTATGATTTTTGATGATCAGTGCTTATTTAATTATTTCTTCTTATTATTAAAAGAACTATTACCTTTTTCTTTAGTTTCTACCTTTTAGCAATATAAGTGCTTAAACTTTATAGTGAGTAGTAGGATTTTTTTTCTTTCCAATTGCAAATGCAATGTAGGTGTTTTTGAGTCTGACACTAATCACTTGGAAGAAGGGAAGAGATGAGAGACTGAGCATGTGAATCTTTCCTGCACCTTGGGTTTCTGTATTACAAAACAGAATGCAATAAAGTGGTTATTGACTTTTGTGGTAATTCCACCAAAAGAGATGATAAACTAAAATCAGAAGCAAACCACAAATGCAGTGACTGCCTTCAATAAAATCCACAGTTACATTTTTTCTTATATGTAATTGATAAACTGGAAAATACTTAAAATATAAACAGAAAAGTAAAACTGTAGAATCCTATCACCCAGAAATATCTATTGTAAACATTTTGAAACTTTACTTCCGATAATGGGCTTGGCTTTTTTGCATGTATGAGCAGATGTGCCTTAAAAATGTCACTGTGTGTTTAGACATACAGTGACGTGCAGTGGCATTTTACTTTATATGTCATACACCACATTTTCAATGCTGCTAAATTTCCTCTGAAGCTAACTTTATGCAACTGTGTAATCCATAGTTTTATTAATATCCTACCACTCCTTTCCCTTTTCTCTATTATAGAGTATTTATGTTGTGTCCAGGAAAAAGGACAAGTACCCTTGTCATGAATAATATTTTATTGATTATACCAACATACAAAGATTCTTATTAAACACTGACTACTGCCTTCAGAGAAAAGAAGTGGTTGACTGAATCACAATGTTTTCCATCACGTATATAAATTTCTTCACAACATGTTGCACAAATTTATAATCCCATCGCCAGTCTGTCACAAAGTCCTCCCACCATGTCCACACCATCACTGAAAGTTGTCTTTCTCAAAATATTAACTTCAACAGTGCTATGTAGGAACGAGGAGCGCTCACTTTTTCAAGGTAAGGCTCCGTGTTTCACTTTGGTAAATGTGATCTCTGTGGGGTTTTTCACGTTTCTATCTTGAGTTGCTAAGGAATTTCTATTTACTAACATTTGATTGGAAGCACAAGGTATGAGTAAAACTTTCCTAAAATCTGACTAAATTCTCTGTGTTTACCTTTCAAAATCCAATGAGTTGACTTCAAATAAGCAATAGTAACTCTCTAAAATGTCTAGATGAGCATAGATTAGGTTAGAAAATATGATATTCTCAAAAATTATTTCTTGTCTCACAGTGACCTTTATGTATATTTTTGTTCATGCATGATTCACCGAATTAGGTCAAGAGTGGTCATTTTTCACTGCCATTCCCTTTTTGAGCCCTCACTCTGCATAATACATGTGCCCACTTACACAAATACTGTGCCACTTGATGAACTGCCGAGAAGCATTCTTTTGTGGAGAGAGCATGGCCTGTGTTGTGAATGTAAAGAATTTGACCTTAACTAGACAGGAGTCATTTTCTGCATAAATAGGGCCCCATGATGGTAACTTCCATCTACTGAACTATTATGTTCATTTTTAAAGAGTAACAAAAGAATTACTAAATGTTTCTGGGCTTTCATTAAAGAGAAAAAGAATGTTCATGAAGTAGGAATTGGTGTTGAAATCACAGACACTACATTGTTTGGGAAATTCCATGTCCGGATCTGACCTCTTAACAGCAGGGCAAATTTTGACCTTTGACTTTTAACAAATTGTGGTTAAATTAAAACACTGTTTGGAAATTCTCCAGTAAATATCAGCATGATATTGCAACTGTGTCAGGAAACAAGAGGGAATAAGGCCAAAAGATAAAAATTATTTTCAGAATCACTTAGATTTCATTAAGTACATGAGATACTTATATAATGCAATATTTTTCTAAATTCACTTGTAGATTATTTGGTTAAAAACTTAAGCAAGAATCAAAAAGACCCAAACAACATATGTTAAAGTAGTTGTGATATTTATATGCAAATATATTCCCTGATAATGAGTATAAAGCCTGTTATATATGCACAGCAATGATCACACATGAGCTCATTTGAAGGATTTTAAGAGCTGTGGGTGTAGCCCCAAGGAAGAGCATTTGCTGAGCACACATGAGACCCCGCACCTCACACCACACACAGGAACACATGCACACATGCAATTACAAATTCCCGAAGATTAGAAAAAACACAGGGAGCATTCTCTGATCATAATACAATGAAATAAGAAATTATCACACAATAAGAGACAACAATTTTCCACTTAATTTTAGACATAATTTTATTTATTTGTTTTGAAAATTTAAATGCTCATAATTTTCACATAAAATAAATAAATATATATATACCAAACTATCTGAACAAAAATGATAATGAAAACAATAATTGTTGTCATTGGCTGTAAAACCATAGAAAAGAAGAAAATAAGTAAATAAATAAATAGAAGCAGAAATGAATGATTTAGAATACAAAAAAAGTAGAAACAAGTAAATAAGATTAGAACAATTTAATTAATTAAAATAAAAATAAAGTTTTTAAATCAATAAAATGGATGAAAATATGATCTATCCTATTCAAGATAAAAAAAGAAGGAAGAAAGCTTTGTGCATAATAAAACATGACAAGGGTATAACAAGCATAGTAGCAAAATAATTTTAAAGTATTCAAATACTACCTTCCTAACTTTAGCAGTAACAAGCTCAAAATTTGGGTGAAATAAAAATTTTCTAGAAAATATAATTTACTGATGTTGACCATAGGCTATAATGTACAGTATATAAATCAGTCAAGAAGCTAGCTAGACAGCTCTATCCTAAAAAAGGAAAATTACTGGAACTTGACAGATGCACATAAAATTCTTATAAACTCTAGAACACGTAATTCTCCTACAACTTCAACTGTTCTACAGCACATTAAAAATAGTTTTGAGTTATTTTGTTTTCTTCATCTTCTTTCTGGTACATATTCACAGGACATAATGTTTCCATCCCTTGTGTGGAATTGGTACCTGTGCATAATACACCTTAATTCCTTTTATTATTGTCTTTCCCTTCCTTATACCCCTTGACACCCTTCCCTCCTAAGAAAAATCTATCTCCCTACCACCTATTATCCATCTTTGATTATGTTCTTTATTTATAATTTTAGTTTCTCACATGAGATAGACTATGCTATATTTGAGCTTGTGTATTTGATTTCTTTTACTTAACAGGATAGTCTCAAAGTGTATCCATTGTTCTAAAAAATGATTCAGATTTATCTTTCTTTATGGCAGAGCAGCAATCCACTGTGAAAAATTACTACATTTCCTTTATCCATTCATTTGCTGATGGGCATGTAGATCACTTCCAAAATTTAACTATTATTAGTTGTGCTGTATAAACATGGGTATGCCTGTATCAGTGTAAAGTGATGCCTTTAACACTTTCAGTGGGATACTCAGAAGGGAAATAGCTGGGTCAAATTAGATTCCTACTTTTAGGTTTTTTGAGAAATCACTACGCTGATTTCCATAGTGGTCATACTAGTATTCCTTGCCACCAACAATATAGAGGAGTTCTACTTCCCCCACATGCTAGCTGACATTTATTATTGATTTTTTTATAATGGCCATTCTTTCTGGGTTTAGTTGTCATCTCATTGTTGTTTTAATTTACATTTCTCTAATGGCCAATGATTTTGAGCATTTTTCATGTATTTATGGGCCATTTGTCCTTCCGTGAAGTGTCCATACATTTCACTTGCTCATGTTTTGATTGGGGCTTTTATTTTAGGAGATCTAGTTGGGTTTTTTTTGGGTTTTTTTTTTTTTTTAGCATTTTATGTATTCTTGATATTACTACTCTGTCTCAGAAATAGATGGCAAAATTTTGTCCCATTATTATGTAAGCTGCCTTTTCACCCTGTTGGCTGTTTGCTTTGCTGTGCAGAACTTTTTTCATTTGATAATTTATCATTTGTTGATTCTCTATGTTTTAATGATGCATAGTTACATTCATATTATTACATGAAAAGATCAAAAACAAACAAATGCTGGCCTCTTTCCAGTATCTGAGAAAATCTTAACTAAAATATAAGTGAGACCTTCCAGCAGCATATTAAAAGAAAATTAATAACAAGTGGCATTTATTCCAGACGAACAAACAAGATTCAATTTTAGAAAATCTTTTAACAAATTTCATTCTGTGTGGTCATTTTTCTGGACTCCAAAAGCACTTTTGATGAAACTCTATACTTTTCATTTATAAAGAAAAAAAAAATCTCAAAAAACAGGAATTTGTGAAACTACATTAACATATATGTACATATGCAAACACACACACCGAGACACACAAACACACACAGATTTTAAGCCTAGAAAGTGAAATATTAAGTGGGTAAACAACACTGGAGTCAGAGTGAGAACACTCAGTGCTACAGGGGCTAAGAAACAATGAATTGGAAGTATTAGTCATTGATGTTGGAGTGGAAAAAGATGTTAGAATTTACACATACAAATGGATGAGGTAAAATGAGCTGTCTTTGCAAACTTTGTGACTGTAGGCCTAGAAAACTGCATACAATTTTTAAGTGGAATGAAAGAAAATTCAAAGCAAAGAAAATATAACTGTTTTACAGTCATTCATCACTCAGTGGTGAGGCCACACTTTGAGAAATGCATCCTTAGAGCACCTTTGTCATTGTGACCCCACCACAGTGAGCCCCACACAAATGTGGATGAGGTAGTCAGTCTCGCCATGGGGTCTTCTTATGCAGTCAAGAAAGACAGCAAACAAAAACACATGAGTCTACCTCCAGGGTAACACAGCACTCTCTTTCACAGTAAACTTTTTCATATAAATGGTGATATCTTCTAAATAAGAAGCATACTGTAACACAGTTGTTTTTCATCCAAGTACCATGCATGCACATTATGGTATCATTGTGTAGGCCAGTTTTATCTTTTGCAGTACTAGGAATTTAAAATAGTACTTACTATGGAACATTCCCAGTCCTTTTTTATTAATTGTTGAAGGCGTGTGACTGCTTTTTTCTCACTACACCTCTAATTCACCTAGGCTGTCCTCTAAACTTGGATCTTTCTGCCTCCACCTCCCAGAGTGCTGCAAGTACAGTCATGCACCACCATAACTGGCTTGTATCATATGTTTTTACTATCGCCAGCACAGTAGGCTTAGGCTTGTTTATACCAGCTTCACCACAAACATGTTGGTAACAAATTGAGCAATGACATTAAAACAGCGGTGTCATCAGTAGGCCTTGGGAATTGTTCAGTTGCACGATGCTATGGGATGACTGTCTGCATGCAGCCTGTCCCTGGCAGAAACAGCTATGAGCTGCATGGCTGCATCGAACAACTTTCCTGCCTCTGAGATGCAATGCTTGACACCTGAAATTTAAAGGAAGAAAGGTTTAATTTGGCTCATGGTTTCAGAGGATTCAGTCCATGGTGGGCTGCATCTCCAAGGCAGAAATATCACAGTAGAAAGGTGTGCAGTGGCAAACACACGCAGTTGATTGTGTTCTAGAGTGTTTCAGCAGTACCGCTCCACAGAAGAGGTCAGGGACCCGGGAAGTACACAGGACCACGCTCCATGACCCACCCAGTCACATCCAAAAAATGTGATTTGTTAATTTCCTCAGCCTCTCCCACACCAACCAAGTTGACAATTTGTCACAGTGACTATGATAGCTCATATTAGAGTAGAAAGGCCTTTTCAATCATGAGTTCAAGGGCAGAATCTTTTGGTTATCACAAGATAAAGGACAATCAGCCATATCCCTCTGAAGGGAACTGGTTAAACAAATTACATTACATTTACAGAAAGGTTTAAGAAAAACTCAAGACTTCTATACTCCAATATGCAAAATTCTCCAGATAGTTAAGCAACTACAACAACAACAACAACAAATCAAGAGTCTAATACATTTACATTTGTCTGTATTTTTCTAAACACAATAATTACTTACCCAGGAATATAAGCATGATTCCCTCGGAGGAGTCTGGTCAATGTAGGTTGCTAAGAACGAGAGGGGTGATGATTTAGATGATTTATCTAAGTATAGATCTTTGTTGTATCATTTGTATTTTTAAACTCCATGAAGAGTTTGTTGAATGAATTAATGTGTAAAAATAAAAATGACCTCTGCCTTGACTCACAGAAAAGTCCCATGTAGTATCTTGTTTGAAGCACAGAACCAATATTTTCCAAAACTATTCTTTCTCTGAATGTACCTAATTTCTGAATATATCTAGTGAGTCTAAAAGAACAACGTAATAAAAATTAATCAGACACAAGAAGAACAAAATATTGTGCTACTAAGGACTGAAGTACACTAAACACTCTCAAGTTTTTCAAACATAGTGATAGGCAAGGTAATTTTTGTTTGGAGGGGGGGTTCTGGGGATCAAACTCACAACCTTGCTCCTGCCAGGCAGGCGTTTAAGCCACTGAGTCGAACTCCCAGTCCTGATAATTTTTTTTTAACTTGGCTTTTCTTTTTGAGTCATTTGTCAGTCAAAATGAGAAAAAAAATAGAAGAAAAAACGTATCTTAAAAAATAGAACTGGCCAAGTGTGGTGATGTATGCCTGTAATTCCAGCACACTGGGAGGCTGAGGCAGAACATTATTTCTTATCCTAATGAAAAATATTGCTTTTTCATGATGGATATAATTTATCTTCACAGATGTATTTAGAAGTAACTTAACATTTAAGGATATTAGAATATTACACTTTTTACTATCACTTTTACATGTTTACAATCACTTTTGTTTGACTTTAAATAAACCATGAGCTGAAGTAATTAAACAGGGTGTTACTTTTGTTGCATAATTTCTATCCCTATATTCAATGTTTTATACTTGTTTTCTCAGCTCCATTTTGGCTGACTCTAAGGCAGTAAATATGACCAACTATTGATGAACAGAGTGCTAGGAGTTAGGATAAAATAACAATGATGTTGCATCACATAAACTTGCTTTTGGGCACAAAAGCAATCCGATTTGGAGGTAATGAAGGCATTGTGGATGTTAGCGTGAAGCTCACCTGCAATTTGTGGCATTGTGTTTTACATCTAGCTCAGGTTTAGAAATACAGGAGTGAGAATCTCCGCTCCCTGTCTAAAGATTACACACTGTGTACTGCAGGGATGACTGCAGAAGGAGAGTGGGGAAGCCAGGACTTCACTGCTTCCCAAAGGGACAGGAGCTGGGGCTGGAGTTCAGCGCCAGAGCCCTTGCCTAACGTGTGCGAGGCCCAGCGGTCCAGGCTCCTTGCTCAAGCAGAAGACAGAAAGAGAAGCAGAGGGAGAGAGATGCACCCTCCGGCTGCATCATGAGACGCAGAATGACAGGAAGAAATGGAAAATTCTGTTACCTAACTGTAAAATATTAAAAAGACAGCTGTTTAAACTCTAAGCCACTTGATTTAATTAGAATGAAACTGACTATGCGGTAATTCTGGAGAAATCACTACTGTTACCGCACCAGAGCTGGGGGTAGGAGGATGAGGATGAGGGGTAGGAGAGGAAAATACCTTCACTAAGTATTTGTGCTACCAATTTCTGAACCCAAACTGGGCCCTTCCCTGTCTGGGACTGATGGAGCCAATAACAAGAGTGATTGCTGACTGAGCAGCAAAGGAGACTTTTAGTGTTGGCCAAGAATCCATGTGGGAGAAAAACCCAAAAAAGGGTTACCCAACCTGCTGGGGTTCAGGAGGCTATCAATATAGGGTTTCAAAAACAATGAAGGGAGGAAGAGACTAATGAAAGGAAGAAATAGTCGCATATTTTCCAGAGCTAGGAGGAAATTTTCCAGAAATTCAGATATTATCTCCTTTGATGGGTCTTTCTGGTTGTTGTCATGGAAACTATCAACTGTCATGGATCCTGGGCTGTGTCCCTTAGCATTTAGATGGGATTATAATGACTTTAGAGGGTGACTAGGGGCTCCCTGATGGTCTCAGACCCACCCAGTTTGAGCTGGCCCCGGAGGAGATACCTCATGCCTCAGAGATTCTGTCTTCAAAGGAAAATAAGATTAGGGTAGGGAAGAAATTCAGCTAGGTCGCCGAGGCAGTGCACCTTTAAGCCAAATTAACATTCGGGCAAGATGTTCTATTATGTTTGCTTTTTGTATCAGATATTAGATTCTATAATGCATGAAGAAGTAAAGGAAGTCCGTTCTTCCTTAAAATCTATCCCCCGCTTTCTTAACTCTTGAGGACATGAATAAGAACAAACACCAAGTTGAATGCTTTCCATCTCTGGTTCCCACAAGGTCCCCTGAGAAACAGTTTCTGCCTTCTCTGTGACTGCTCCCTGAATCAACACCAGGAGCCATTGGAAGAGGAAGTTGCACAATGAAATTAAATTTTGGCTTGGAGGAACAAAGTGGCAATCTTAAAATTTCTGATATATTCTCTACCATTATATTCTTATTTCTCCATGAGTTTAAAATACAACTTTTGAAGAATTTCCAAATACCTGAGCACCCAAGGGACCTCCAGAGGGAATTTAACAGAGTACCCCCAGGGCCCCTGTCCCAGGATTCTCATCTCATGACCTATGCATGGAGAATAAGGGAAAAGGGGAACTTTAAGGGAACCCTTTGCCTTCCTGGAGCTAAGCCCAAGAATGAGACTCCATTTCCTTCCAACGCTACACACTTGCCTGTGCGACCCAAACAATGCCTTCCCGGGGACTGGGGCTGTTTCAGGTTATTCTGTTGGCATCATACAGCGCAGACTAGAATGATTATGATAAGAAAATGAAATATTCTGTCCTCTCCTCAGTACCCTTCTCAGTACTTCCCAAACCAACTAGCAACACGATAATTATGATGATTTTTCAGAAAAGGACTGTGAGGAGACCTCGTCAAATAGTAGCTGTTGGAACCGTGTCTGTAGCGCAAATACAGCAGCACTGCTATGCCCCTGCTCCTTCCAAACCACAGGAGGTGATGATGACCTGGGGAGATTTTTTGTTGTCCCAATGGACTAAGTTGGATTTCTGACAAGAACTTATTACAATATTGTCTGAAAATATCTGGAATACAGCTTAGCATTTAGAAGTCGGCTGATAAATGTGCATTTTATAAAGGGTAGTGGATTATTATATGTATGTGCTACAATAAAAATTCTATTTCACAGATATTATGTTGTGCAAAGTGTTACTTTCCTGAAGCCTGAGACTTAAAAAAGTTTTATATTTTTTTGTTTGTTTTTGGTTTTTGCTTGAAGCCTATAACCTTCGCTATCATCAGGCAAAGGAATTCCATGTATATTCCTGTAGGGGACAGAGCTACCCACTGAGAGTCCACGCTGAGCAACACCATATGAATTTTGCAACATATGCACTGAAAGACAGTGACAGTGTGACATATTTGGGTGGCAACCCATACAGTAACATACATGACGTATAGGGCTACTCATTGCTAGGAGTTGTCTTTAAACCCTAGAGGAAAGTAAAATGCTTTCAAATAAATTCTTGTGAACTATGCCATTTTTTAATCACAAATATAGATAAAATCAGTTGAAAGCATCACTATTTCTAATAATCTCTTCAGGCATTCGTTGTGAGTTAGCATAAGACTTTCTGTGAATTATGAGCATGAACCGCTAAGAAATTCAATCACGTATCCATCAGATTCAACCTCTCAGGAAGAAGTAACTCATTGAAGGATGAAAATAGAGCTTAACTTGAGGCATATTTCAGAAATAATTGGCTGCTTAAGAACACGAACAATTTTACTGACGCAGAGCTACAGGCGGGAAAGGCAAAGGTGAGCAGTAGAACACTGGTATAGTGGTGGATATCCTGTCTCTTGGGATAGAGCGAGTGACACGCGTTTCCCGTGGGACTTCAAGCTTGGTGCGGGCTGGTGCCGAGGTCGGGGAGCCTCGTCCCTACACTGGGATTCCAGTGTGCTCGGCAGACCAGGGTGCCTTCTGCTCCCCCACACGTGACTGGTGCCTGGCGTCCCCAGGGCTCTGGCCCTCAGATCACTGATTCTAAATACAGGCAGCCTGCAGTGCTTTAAAAGACTACTGAAAAGTCCAGGTGTCCAAGCCCCACCCTAGAATCACCAAGTCAGAGCCTTTGTGCGGGCGGAAGTGCGTGTAAACTTGGATCTCCGCAAACCAGCAGTCCCTCTCCTCCCTCTCCCCAGCCAGCTGACCCTCAGAGGGCGCCTGCAAGGCTGGGAGTTTTCTTCAGTTCTCTTCTTCTCCTCCTCCTTCTTCTCCATCTCCTTCTCCATCTTTTTCTTTTTCTTTTTCCTTCCCCTTTTTCTCCCCTCTCTTCCTCTTGTTCCTCCTTCTCCTCTTTCTGTTCCCTATCCCACCCCTTCCTCCTCTTCTTCCTGTTCTCCTTCTTCTTCTCTTTCTTCTTGAGGTACTGGGACTGTGGATTGAACCTACTGGTGCTCTGCCACTGAGCCACAGCCATAGTCTTTTTCTTTTTCTTTTTCTTTTGGACAGGTTCTTACTAAGATGCCCAGGTTGGACTCAAAATTTCAATCTTCCTGTCTCAGCCTGTGTGGATGCTGCAATTACAGGTGTAAGGAGTAGCCCTGATTTAAGGCCACTTTCAATCATTTGCATTTCAGGTTGAATTATCTGAAAGCATATTTTGAAGGGTAATAGGAGAAGAGTTCATCCCTGTAACTGTGGAAAGACCCAAGTACAAATTTCTTATTTATTTATTTGTTTGCTACCAGGAGTTGAACTTACGACCTCACGCTTGTGGGGCAGGTGCTGTACTGTTGCTGAGCTATATCCCAGGGCCTAAAGTACAAATTTTGAAAAAAAACGAGCTTATTGTCATATGTCAGGACTAGCACAGCTTATGAAGAAATAAAATTTTACAGAATTTAACAAACTTGTACAATCTTCCAGGTCATTTTTTTTTTACACATAAACAGTAAAATAGTACATTTCTGTAATAATTTAAAAGATTTTCCAAAATTTATAAACTGGAGGAAAAATAAAAAGTAGAAAATTACCAAAAAAATCCTTTACCTCCAAATGAAAATGATTCATTTATAGAGAAAGAAGTAGCATTTTACAATATTTACAAAACGTGCAATATTTGCAATCACCTTTCATGCATTTCATATCACAAGAGCATCAGAATGCCATTACTGCTTTGTAGGATTAGGGGAAAGTAGAGAGTAGTTAGTTTTATTTTACAGACGAGGAAACTCAGAATAGCTCCAGTAGTACCATGACCAGAATCCAGGTTTCTATGCTAGGATCTGTTTGCCCAATGTTAAATATTCCATTAATACATCTCAGTACTTCTTGGAAAACAAGGAGAATTTGATCCATTATGGCACTATTTCTGTTTTTGCATTCAGACAACTTAAACGTCCGAACTGTCATTCCCACAGCAGAAAACGATCTCCCTGTGTCCTACACAAAGCTGTGGAAGACTCTTTGCCACTTGGTTTCCTGTCCCTCTGACCAATGTCTGGGATCAATGTGAAGGGCAAAGGTTTGTTTAGGCTCATGGCTTGGAGGCTGCAGTCCATGGTTAATTGGCCCTGTTGCTTTGGGCCTGTGGCGAGGAGTAAATGCCTTAATAGTCTAAAATAATTTATCTAATACAAGGGGAGGAGAGGACAGAAGGGCCCAGAGCCCACACTGCCCTTCTGGACCACACAGCAGGGGTCTAAAGCCATTCATTAGGCTTCCATTCTCTCCCAAGAACATCTCCCAGGGACCAAGCCACCCTGGCTTCCTTACAGCTATTGTTCGTGCAGTGTATCTATTTTCATCATTTTACTTTCAACTTATTTATGTATTTTACCCTAAAGTAGTTCTCTCATGTAAAGCATTGGATTGGATCTCCTTTTTCTTTCATAATTGAGGATCATTGCTTTTCTACTGGGACATTTAATCTACACAAAGAGCAATTGCTGTTGTGGTTTTATTCACATTTGGCAATTTTACCCATATACCTCACGTCTTTTTGTCCCTCTGTTCCTTTCTTAAGTCCTTCTTTGATGATAAACATATTTAGTTTATTGTTCTTACTTTTTCTGTTGATTTTTGTTATGCATGTAATTTAATTCTTAATTGGCTTCATATTTTCATTCAACATTTTAAAAGAATTTATTGACACAGATTAACCTTGGACATCGATGGGGTCCAGGGTGGTATTTCCACTCACGCCCGGAGCACGTGTGTACCAAATGCAACCTTCCTTCCCCTTAGGTCGCACCCCACTCCCCTCTGCTCTCTCTGCTCCTAGCAGGAAGTCAGTCCTTCACCACATTTTCCCTGGGCTGTGGGCCTCTGTGTTTGCTCGAAGCTCAGAAGTAGAATCCTGATGTCTAAAACGATATTAGGAGATGGAGTCTTTTGGAGATAATTGGGTCACAAAGATGAAGACTTTATAAACAAAATTAGTGCCTAGGTAAAAAAACTGTTCCAGCTTTCCTGTAAAAATATAGCAAATGGGGCCTGCACCCCCAGAGGAAAACTCACCAAAACCCGACTCTGGCGCGTCCCATCTTCCCTCATTGTGGGTGGTCGCTTGGGTTCCTGTGCCCGTGCTCCTCCTCCGCCTGCAGTGTGTGACTCCACTTCTCTCTGTGCCTGTCTCTCTCTTCTACGCTTCAAGAACCCTTGTGACTACACTGGGCCCATCTGGATCTTCCAGGATGTACCCTGTAGTGAAGAGCTGGTTAGCATTCTAATTCTATTCACATCTTTTCATTCCTCCTTCCCGTGTAATATGACACATTCAGAGGTTTCAGATACTAAGGGTTGGATGTTTTTGGGAGGTCATTGTTCTGCCTCCCACGGGACTTACCTCATGGGTTTGTTGCTAGGAGCAAATGGGTTTAAATGGAAAACATAAAATAATTCCACCACAGCAGCAGTCAGTACTTAGCTGTTGTTGTTATTACCCAGGTCCTCATACTGGG
>RJWM01021654.1:0-11855 GCA_004363535.1 Dasyprocta punctata
CGTTGTAGCCCAAGCCGGCCTCAAACTTACAATGCTCCTCCTACCTCAGCCTCCCAAGTGCTGGGATTAAAGGCATGAGCCACCATGCCCGACTATCTTATGGATTTCTGCATAGTCAATTGTGATTTCACACTTTTCATCCCTAATTTCCTAGATTTGAGTCTTTTCTTTCCTTTTTTTTTTTGATAAGGTTGGATAAGAGTTTGTTGATTTTATTTAATCTTTCAAAGAACCAACTCTTTGATTCATTGATTCTTTGTATCATTTTCTTAGTCTCAATTGTGTCAATTTCTGCTCTGATCTTTATAATTTCCTGCCTCATACAAGCTTTTGGCTCAACCTGCTCTTCTTTTTCTAAAAGTTTGAGGTTCACTGTTAAATTGTTTATTTGTGCTTGCTCTATTTTCCTGATATGGGTATTGACTGCTATAAATTTTCATTTTAGAGCTGCTTTCACTGTGTCCCATAAATTCTGGTATGTTGTATTGACATTATCAATTAAATGTAGAAACTGTCTAATGTCTTCCTTAATTTCATCTGTGACCCATTGGTTGTTTAGGAGGATGCTATTTAATTTCCATGTTATGGTTTACACATTGTGTCAACTTGAGAAGTCTAGAAGCTTGATTAAATAAGGCAGCAGCTCAACATCCTGGGGTGTAGAGCACAAGCAGTTACCTGGCCATTGTGTCAATTTGAGAAGGTCAAAAGCTTAACTGAGAGACTCAGGAGGGAGCCAGGGGTCTTACTTTGTAAACATCCTCATCCTGTGCAAAGGAAGGCAAGGATGTTTGTGATGCTACACCCATCCTGGGTGGGGGATGTCCTGTGTGCTATATAAAGGAGGAGAAGAGGCTTGCTCTGCCCGCCTTTTTACTCTGGCTGCTTTTGCTCAGCTGCTGCCTTGAAGTATTGCCCTGGTGCCATGCCACCCTGCCTTGGAGCCAGCTGATTGTGGACTGAAACCTCCAAAAACTGTAAGCTAAATAAACCTTTCCTTCCCTAATTTTGGGTGTCAGGTATTTTGTCTCAGCAACAAGTGAAAAGTAACTAAGACACATGTGTTCATAAAGTTCTTGTGCTTTCTTTTGCCATGGATTTCCAATTTCATTGCACTATGGTCTGATAATATGGACAGGATAATTTCAGTTACTTTGCACTTAATTAGGTGTGTTCTATGTGGTCTATTTTGGAGAATGTCCCAGGTGCAAATGAGAAAAGTGTATATTCTAAAGTTGTGGGGTGGGACTGTCTGTGGACATCTACTAAGTTTATTTGTTCAAAAGTTTGGTTAATTTCTAATAGTTCATTGTTGGATTTTGACCATTCAGTATAATGTTGGCTGTTGGTTTGTCATAGATGGCTTTTATCAGATTGAGATAAAGACAATCTATTACAATTTTCTTCAGAGCTTTTATCATGAATTGATTTTGGACTTTGTCAATTGTGTTTTCTGTCTGTTGAGATGATTGTGCAATTTTTGTTCTTGGCTCTGTTGATATGATGTATTATATTTAGTGATTTGTGTGTGTTGAACCATCCCTGCATTCCTGGGATAAATCCCACTTGGTCATAGTGTGTAATCTTCTTGATGATTTGCTGCATTCTGTTTGCTAATATCTTATTGAGGATTTTTGCATCTATGTTCATTAGGGAGATTGGCTTGTGGTTCTCCTTTTTGGTTGACTCTTTCTTTGGTTTTGGTATCAGGGTAATACTTGCCTCCAGGAATGAGTTAGGGAGTATTGATTCTCTTTCAACTTCATTAAAGAGTTTTAGGAGGATTGGCCTTTCTAGAAGTTCACCATTAAGTTGTTTATATGTGCTTGTTCTGTTTTCCTTATGTGGGTATTTACTACTATAAATTTCCGTCTTAGGACTGCTTTCACTGTGTTCTATACGTTATGGTATGTTGTATTGTCATTATCATTCAACTGTAAAAAGTGTCTAATTTCTTCTGTAATTTCATTGGTGACCCATTGGTTGTTCAGGAGGGTGATATTTGATTTCCATGTGTTTATGAAGTTCTTGTGGTTTCTTTTGCCATGGATTTCCAGTTTCAATGCACTCTGGTCTGATAGTATGCATGGAATAATTTCAATTCCTTTGCATTTACTTAAGCAGGTTCTATGAGCCAGTATGTAGTGTATTTTGGAGAATGTGCTGTGTGCAACTGAGAAGCATGGAACACTCTGTACACACCTACTAAGTCCATTTGTTCAAAAGTTCAGTTCACTTCTAATGTTTCATTATTGATTTTCTGTCCGGTTGATCTGTCTTCTTGTGACAGTGGGGTATTGAGGTCTCCCAATGCAGTTGTATTAGAGTTTATTTGATTTTTCATGTCTGTTAATATTTGTTTTATATAATTGAGTGCAGTGGTATTTGTTTCATATATATTTATGATTGTTATCTCTTGCTCTTGGGTTGTTCCCTTTACAAGGATGTAGTGACTTTCTTTATCTCTCTTAATCAGTCTTGGTTTGAAATTCACTTGTCTGCAAATAGAATAACTATCCCTGGTTTTTTCTGAGTTCCTGTCACATGGAGTATTGTTTCCCATCCTTCTACTTTCAGTCTATGAATTTCTTTTTGAATTAAATGTGTTTCTTGTATGCAACATATTGTTGGATCTTCCTTCTTGATCCAATCTTCCAGTCTGTATCTTTTGACTGGTGAATTGAGACCACTAACATTGATATGTTTTGACTTACCTGTGTCATGTTATTCCCTGTTTGATCCCCCTTTTTTCCTTCCCTCTCATTGTTTGACTTGCCTGGTGGATTCCTTCTGTTGAGGTTCATGGAGCTGTAGTGCTTATTATCTCTTTCTAGAATGTCCTTCAGAACATTTTGCAGTGCTGGTTTCGTGGTTATAAATTTCCTCAGTTGTTCTTTGTCATGAAAGTATCTTATTTCTCTATCAGTTTTGAAAGATACCTTTGCAGGGTACATGAATCTGGGTTGAAAGTTGTTTTCCTTTAGAGCTTGGAATACTTAACTCCAAGCTCTCCTTGACTTGAGAGTTTGCTGAGGGGTCAGCTGTGATTCTGATGGGCTTTCCTTTGTAGGTGATTTGTTTCTTTTTCCTAACAGCTTTTAAGATTCTGTTCTTGTGTTGAATGTCTGGAATCTTGACTATGATACACCTGGCTGTAGATGATATATATATCTTTAGTTGTCCCCAAACCACAGGTTGAAAACCCTTTTCTTTCAATATTGAGTGATCTTAGCACTCTTATGGAAAGTTAGTTATCCATAGGTTTCATACCTTTATTTCTAGACTTTCAGTTCTATTCCATTTATCTCTAAACTGGTACCATATTGTCATGATTATTGTATCTTCATAGGTTTTAATGTCAGGAAATATCAATCTTCCAACTTGGTTCTTCCTTTATAAGATGGCTTTGACTATTCTGGATACCTTTCCTTTGTATACGAATTTTAGGATGATCTTGTTTCTGCAAAAAAAGCTATCACATAGAATCTGTAGATCAATTTGGGGGTATTGCCATTTTAACAATATGTCTTGGTTAATTTTCTCTTGTTGCTGAGACAAAATACCTGACACCTAAAATGAAGGCAGGCAAGGTTTATTTAGCTTACAGTTTGTGGAGGTTTCAGTCCATAATCAGCTGGCTGTAAGGCAGGGTGGTATGACACAGAGGCAACACTTCAAGGCACCAACCAGCAAAAGCAGCAAGAGCCAAAGTTGGGGGGGGGGCGAAGCAAGCCTGTTTCCCTCCCTTACATTATATGCAGGCCACCCCCTGTTCCCCAGAGGGGTGTAGCACTTGCAAAATCTGTGTGCCCTCCTCTTGCACAGGATGAGGATATTTGCAAAGTAAGGACCATGGCTCCCTGCTGAGTCTCTTTGTTACACTTCTAAACTTATCAAGTTGACATAATGTATCAACCATAGTAATCTACCCCTTATCAACTTGGCAACTGGACACATTTCTTTACACAAGTCTCCAGATACAAAGGCATGCTTATTCTTAACCATTTCACAACTTGAACATTATGACACAGGTTTAGCAATCCTTTAGAACCAGTATGAAGTCTATCAACATTATATTACATTAGAACCATAACATTCTTTCCCTGGCTCTCCAAAGACTCATGCACATCCCTTTATGCAAAAGGTATTTAGTCCATCTCTAAAAGTTGCCAAAGTCCTAGCAGTTTCAGCATTGCTGAAAAGTCCAAGTCCCAAGTCTTCCAAGATGTAAGGCAAACTCTTAGCTGCAAGCTCCTGTACAAATGAAAAGTTAAACACTTTCAACATTCAATGGCACAAGATAAACATTTTCATTCCAAATGTTACAAACAGGGAGGATTGGGACAAAAGCAAGTCCAGAATCCAACAGGGCAAACATTAAGTCCTGTAGTTGCATGTCCAACATCTGAAGCAATCTGTGGCAAATTGTAAGCTCCAAAGGGTTTGTGCGACTCCACCCCATGGCAATTCTGGTGGTTATAGCTCCCGTGGCTTCTCTCTTAGGCCTGCTTTGTTCCCTCCTTGCAGCTTTCCTTTGATGATCCATGTTCCTAGCTTTTCCAAACTTCTGGGGTCTCCACTGCACCTATGGCTTCACACTCACATCTTCACATATTGCCTTCTCAGGAGCACACTGCTTGGCCCCCCAGGCCTTCTGAAATCGAGGTGGAAGACTTTTTAACCTCAGAACTCTTGCATTCCTACTGCACCTAAAACCAGCACCATGGTGGGGGGATGATGCCAGTGTCTACTGCCAGCTGGAGCAGTAGCCAGGCTTTCCCTCTCTTGGCTGTAGGGATCGAGTACCTGGATTGTTGAGCACTCTGAACCTGATTATAAGGAACAAATTCTCTATGCCACTGCCATTCTGAAACCCAGTGCAGCCACTTCTGCTATTCTGGAACATGGTGCTCTGAGGCTTTTGCCTCAAAGCCAAGCCTTTCACTTTTGCAGTTTTGAGGCTGCAAAGGTTTGAGACTTGCTGCTTTTTGTGATAGATTCATGCCATCTTTAGTCTCAGGCAAAGTTTCTGAATATGAGCAAAATACAGATAAACTTTCACCAAGCAATAACACACATTGTCTGGAGTCCAACAACCAAGGCATTCCTTCTTCCCAGCAGAAAGTTCCTGAGCCTGGTCTTTACCAGCAGGATTTCTATCAGTGTTTTGGTCTTCTGAGCACTGACAAGAATCTCCTATACAGAACAGCCTAAGCTGTTCCAGCACTACTCTTTCAGGCGACATCTCTGAACCTTTCCAAATTCTTCCCACAAACCATTCTCAAAGGCTCTTGAACCACATGGTCAGGTATAGTCATAGCAATAACCCCACTTCTCTGGTACCAAATTCTGTCTTGGTTACTTTTCTCTTATTGCTGAGACAAAATAACTGATAGCCAAAATGAAGGAAGGCCAGGTTTATTTAGCTTACAGTTTATGGAAGTTTTAGTCCATAATCAGCTGGCTCCAAGGCAAGGTGACATGGCACAGGAGCAACACTTCAAGGCAACAGCCAGCAAAAGCAGCAAGAGCTAAAAGGTGGGGAGAGCAAGCCTCTTTTCCTCCCTTACATTGTATGTAGGGCCCCCCATCCCCCAGGGCAGGTGTAGCACTCTCAAAATCTGTGTGCCTTCCTCTTGCACAGGATGGGGATATTTACAGAGTAAGGACCATGGCTCCCTGCTAAATCACTTAAACTTCTGAACTTCTCAAGTTGACACAATGTATCAACCATAACACAGTATTAAAGTTCTGTGATCATGGGGTGTCTTTCTATTCATTTGGGTATTTATTTTGTAAAAATATTTTGTAGTTTTCAGTGTGTAAGTCTAACATGACAGATTCTTTCCTTGACTAAACCTTGTACAGGCTCCCCTGAGCTCTCTACTCATTTAGGCTTCATCCTTAGTCTTTGTACTTAGCTTGCTTAAGCAAGCTTTACAAAGAAGCTTGCTATTACCCCTCCCTTGATATCTGAGACCCTTGACATGTGATCAGGTTCCCCATTCCCTACATTTGATGTATAAGTCTGGCCTGTTCTTAGCAAATATCCTGCTAGGCCAGTTTAGAAAGCATCCCCCTACCCTCAATGTCTCTTCTTAGTAACTTACCTTCCATTCTGCTCATTAGCTATAGAGTCACACTGTCCTTGTTATATTAGGAGTTGAGCTCAGACCTCTAGTGCAATAGTTTTGAATAAAACCTGTTCAGCCAATTTTAACAAGGGTCAAAATATTTCCTCTTTTAACAGTATTATTCCTTTTTCTCTTTTTTTTTCATTTAAGTTTATTGGTACAATTTAGGTATATGTAACAATCACATTTATTATAGGAAATTTGTACCTGTACCTGATGTATTTTGATTCTTCTTTTTTCCTCATTCCTATCCCCATTCACTCCCTTCAGCTCTCCTTCCCCTCCCTATTCTCCCTCCCTATTCCCAAAGTTCTGTTTCCATTTTATCTTTCCTTTCTCATTTTTTTCTTTTCTCTTATTTTCCTCCACCCTCCTCCAAGTTCCCTTTTCCTTTTGAACAATTTCTTCCTATTTCACAATATCTGTTGCACATTTTGGTTCATATTTACACTTTCAGTTTCTCATACCAGAGAGATAATAGTGATATTTATACGTGTCCAATTTATTTCACTTACAGTTGTCTCAAGGTCCATCCATTTATCTATAAATGTCTCAATAAGAAGATGTGGTTTTTTTTATATAATGGAATATTACTCAGCCATAAAGAAGGATAAAATTGAAGCCATGAATAACAGTATTGTTTCCAACATCTTGTTCCTAAGTTGTTCATTTTTTTGATGCTATTGAAAATGGAAAGTTTTTACTTTTGTTTTTGAATTGACCATTACTAATGTATAGAACTACAATTGATCTTTTTATATTGATTGTATTTCTCATTTTTTTGTCACTGTGACCAAGTAGCTGACATGTACAATTTAAAGGACATGTTTATTTTGACTAAGGCATTCACAGTCATTGTTTTATTTTTATTGTTGCTATTCTACTTTGTTCTGTTTGATTTTTACTGTGTCCAAAGTTATCTGCAGCTATTTTGAAGACATCAAAAGGCATTATGGTAACTACTGTTGATTTCATGATGTTTTGAAGTCCTGTATCTCTTACACTGGTTTGTTTTGATTGGTTTCATTCTGTTATATCCTCTTAAAAATAAAATAAAATAAAAATTAAAAAAACTACTTAGTATTTCATCCCTTACAGAAAAAAGTAAAACTGGCAACCTTACTTTAGTTGAAAAGCTTTACTAAAACATCTTTTCAGCTTACAAAGAACAAAGTTTTATTTCGGCTCATTCTTCTTGAAGTTCCAGTCCAAAATTGAGAAATTTTCATCATGTTAGCCCCCCAGTAAGGGGTGCACACTGTGGCAGAATGAAAGTTAGAATTTTTTATTCTTTATAGATATAGGTACTTCTGTAATAAATAAGAGCTGTCAAGAATAATGACTTTAATTAAAATCAGATTAGGATTAAAATAAAAACAAACTTGTATATTTGTAATATAAAGCATAATTTTTCTTTTCTGATATTTTCAGATCTGGTAGCTCAGCGAGGAGAAAGATTGGAATTATTGATAGATAAAACAGAAAATCTTGTGGATTCAGTAAGTATGGAATATTATAATATTTTTCCAGGGTGTAAAGTAAAAATACTGCAAATGACAGCTATCATAAACTGAAATGCCTTAAATTCAGTAATGTGGTGGTTTTTTTTCTCATCTCTAGTATGTGATTATATTGTGATAAGAATGACAACGAGGCATGGAAAAAAGCTATAATCATTAGTAACAACTAAGGAAAGTTTGATTTGGAAGACATACTCAGTATGCAATATTAATTTTCTAATGTTTTGCATTGATGTCTAAATAGTTTACCACCTCAATTCTAGGTACCAATCTTTTTTCTATACAAACATATAAAACAAAGATATAGGCTAGTTGTGACCCCATACAAATCTTGAAAACTGCATAATTCACTTTCTTGTTTATAGTAGTAGCTTAGATCTTTCGTTGTATCAAGCCAAAGATACAGATTGGGGAAGACCGGCGAACCTTAAAGGAGATAGTGTACCCCTGTGAACTGCAGATTCCACAGTTTTGTGTGTCTTCACGTTTTCCATGTGGTTACATTAATAAAAGTTTTGGGTTTTTTAGTTTGTTTGTTTTTTGGTACCAGGGATCGAACTCACAACCTTTTACCTGCCAGATAGGTGCTTAAGCCACTGAGCTAAATCCCCAGCCCTGTTTTTTTTTTTTTTTGTTTTGTTTTGTTTTTTTTCAGACAGGGTCTCACTATGCAGTTCAGGCTGGCCTTGAACTCACTTTGTAGCCCAGGCTGGTCTTGAACTCGCAGTGATCCTCCTGCCTCAGCCTCCTGAGTGCTGGGATTACAAGTGTGCACCACCACGCCCAGTTACCAAAGTTTTAAGGAAAATTGATAGATATATGGTGAATAGATAGTGAGCAGAGATGAGTTACAATTTGAGTCTACACCATTACTAAGTTAAATGTACAATAGGATTTTATACCTTGAAATGGATCTGTGATTGTGTTAGTCACCTTTTTGTTGCTATGACAAAATATCTAAGAATAATAATTTAAGAGAGGGTTATTGGGGCTTATTGCATTCCATAGTCAGCCAGCTCCATTTCTGTAGGCCTGTGCAAGGCAGAACACCATGGTGGAAGGATGTGCAGAATGAGGCTGCTTACTTCATTGCAGCCAGGAAGTGGGGGTAGGGGGGTAAACAACTCTGGAAGTACTCTTTTTTGAATGTCTTTAGTTGTGCTATTCTCACTGTCTTAGTAGTCTGAACTGATTCAAAACTGTTCACTTTTACGGTCATTTTGACTTTTTGGGGAAGAGCCAGAAATCACATGGTACCAGATCCAGTGAATAAGGTGAATGAGGACATGCCATAGTGTTTTTATTTGAAAGAAATTGCTGCAAATAGTTGATTAAAGAGGTATGATGAAAAATATGGTGACTGATAAAATTAAAAATTTGTTATAGTAAGAGATATATTTTCCAGCCTAGGATTTATTTTGGGGGAAACGTGGGTAGTTGGGCAGTTAGATTGTTACACCTTTTAGCTATTGTGAATAATGCTACAGTGAACATTGGTGTAAAGTATCTATTTGAGTTCTTGCTTTCAATTCCTTTGGGTTTATATCTGGGAGTAGACTTGCTTTGTCATACAGTAATCTGAAATTTAGAATTTTTAAGACCCACCAGACTGTTAACATAACAGTTATACCATTTTACATTCCTACCCTCAGCATACAAGGATACCAATTTCTCTACATTTTTGTCAGTACATTATTTTCCATTTTTTTATTATAGTAATCCTAGTGAATGTGTAGTATCTCATTGTTTTGATTTATATGTCCCTAATAACTAATATTTTAAGAATATACCAGTACAATATAGTATGAAAAAGTCAGTGGGTGCTAGAGAAGATCACAGTAAGACTTAGAAGGAAGATGTTTTATTATATTCACAGGTCCTAGACATAGGGTGACCATGTGCCACACAGGGTTACAGGGAAAAACACCAGGGTGTTAAGGAGGCAGAAGGGCAAAAGAAATGGGAAACCAAGGCTAGAGACTTTCTTAGGGCTTCTCCAGGAAAGGCAAGGTAAAACAGAGTAAAACCATTTAGAATTGACCATCTTGATAATTTCAGTGGACTTTGAGCTGTTGGGTTGACCTCTAGCTATGTGGTATGGGATGATTAAGGTAATGAAATACTGTTTCTTGAATTTTATTCACCAGATAAAGGAGCTGTAATTCTGGATTCCTATTTTTGATATTTGCATTATCAAAAACATGCATCTTGAGACCATTGTGTTAAGTGAAACAAATCAGACATGCAAACTTAAACATTGCATAATTTCTCTTATAAGAGAAACCCAAAGTATAAATAAAGAGCAAAATAAAAAATAATAGGGAAGAGAAAGATGGCTGTTTTGCAAAAGGGAAGGGGACCAAGAAACAGATAGAGGGGAGAGGAAGGAGCTGAAAAAAGAACTAAGATGTGTTATGTACCATGTTGGTTTTATTATAGCAGCCTTGTAGTGTAATTTCAGGTCAGGGATTGTGATTCCTCTTGCCTTGCCTTTGTTTCCCAGGATTGCCTTAGCTATTGTAGGTCTCTTCTGGTTCCAGATGAATTTTCAAAGTGTTTTTTCTGGGTCTGTGAGGTGGTATTTTTATACAATGGAGTACTACTCAACCATACAGAAAATAAACTCAAGGCTTTTATAGGTAAATGGATGCAACTAGAGACCATACCCATAAATGAAATAAATCAGACTCACATGTATAAACACCATATTGTCTTGCTAGTGTAAGAAACTGAAAGTAAATAATATCCAAAAGTTACAATAGACATAGTGAAAGGGAAAGAAACTGCTCAAAGTTAAATCGTATTGTTTGATCAATTTTGCATGCTTGTATCTGGTAACCTGAATAACTATTTTGAAGATAACAATATGCAATATAACAAGCATTGTTAAATTCCTATCATCTTATTTTGAAATCCTGTATCACTATTGTTTTGTTGTTGTTGTCCTTTGGCTTTTGTTGTTATTTTTGTTTCTTTGTTTGCTTGATTGCTTTTTTTTTTCCTGTGCTTTTTTGTCTTTAAAAAAAAAAAAGAAAGCCGGTTGTGGTGCACACAACTGTAATCCCAGCACTCGGGAGACTGAGGCAGGAGGATGGTTGCTAGTTCAAGACCAGCCTGGGTTACAAAGTGAGCTCAAGGCCAGCCTGAACTGCATAGTGAGACCTTGTCTCAAAACACAGGAAAAAAAAAAGGCGTGTTATGTGTGTACCATCTCCCCATGATGAATGTAATGATTATGTACTACAAACATGAACTAATCAAGATCAAAAAAGGAGAAAAAAAGATATACTGTCTGTTGGGCCCTTTACTGTCTCTAAAATTAACTCACCTTAAGACGGGTTCTTATCTCCCTAGCCAATTTTTGTATTAGAGATATTAAGACATAGTATCCAGAAAGTTTTTGAAATATATAAAAATTTTAATGTTGAAAATCTTTACGTGGGCTTGTTGACCATCTGTGCATCTTCTTTGGGGAAATTATTCTAGTCCATAGCCTATTGTAATACTCTTTTAGTTGTTATTACATTGTAAGTATATTTATAATGTAATCTAGATATCAGCCCCTTACAGATATATGCTTTGCAAATATTTTATACAATTCTCTGGGTTGTATTTTCATCTTCTTCATAGTATCTTTTGGTATATAAAACTTTTTAAATTTGATGTTCATTTTATCTATTTTTTTCTTTGAATTTGTGTGCTTCCAGTGTTATATCTAAGAAAACATTGCCAGGTCCATGTCATGAAGCTTTTTCCCTGTTGTCTTTTAAGCACCTTATAGTTTTAGGTCTTTTTTTTTTTCCATTTTCAGTTAAATTTTGTTTATGGTATACTGTAAAGGTCAAATTGTATTCTTTTGCATGTGGATATTTGTTTTAACTAATGTAATTTATTTAAGAAACTCTTTTCCCCTTGAGTGGTCTTGGCATCTTAGTTGACGATTTGACACGAAATTGTATTTCTACATTCTGTATTCTGTTCCATTATGTGTGTATGGCTCTTTTTATGCCAGTACCGTACAGCTTTGTTTAGTGTACCTTTGGAGTACAGTGCATTTTAAAATCAGGAAACATAAGTCCTCAAACTCTATTCATCTTTTTCTAGGTTGCTTTGGCTATTCTGGTTCCTAGACATTCCATATAAAATTTAGGAAGTTTTATTTATTTGTTTTTACTCCTTTTAAAAAAAATCACTACTGGGA
>RJWM01021654.1:11955-35059 GCA_004363535.1 Dasyprocta punctata
TTTTTTGCGGTACTGGGGATTGAACTCACAACCTCGCGCCTGCCAGGGCAGGCGCTTAAGCCACTGAGCCAAACTCCCAGCCCTGGTTTTTTGAGGCAGGGTCGCACTGTGTAGCTCAGGCCGGCCTTGCGCTCGCGTTGTAGCCCAGGCCGGCCTCGAACTCACAACGCTCCTCCTACCTCAGCCTCCCGAGTGCTGGAATTAAAGGCGTGCGCCACCACGCCCGGCACTACTGGGATTTTGATAGAAATTGCACTGAACTTGTAGATCATTTTGAGTAGTAGTATCATTTTAACAATATAAAGTCTTCCAATCTGTTACTATGGGGTGTCTTTCCACTTACAGAGATTGTCTTTCTCCAATATTTTATGTCTTTCTTTTCTTTGGTTAACTGCATTTCAGTGTATTTCTGCACTTAATCAGATATAAAAGAAGAAACATTACATCTGATGCCACAGAAATAAAAGGGATCATAAGTGACTATTAAAAATAATTATATTCTAGCAAATACAATAACCTGCAAAATAAATTCCTTGAAACAACCTATCAATATTGAATCATGAAGAAATAGAAAACTTGAACAGACAAACAGGAAGTAAGGAGATTAAATAATTAAAAGCCTGCCAAGAAGTCAAAGTCCAGGACCAGATGACTTCATTAGTGAATTTTAGCAGATATTTAGAGAAGAAGTAATGTAAATCCTTCCAAAGTTCTTTAAAAAATGAAGATGAAGAACACTTCCAAATTCATTTTTTGAGAAAAGCATTACTATGATACCAAAGCCAGACACAGATACAAGATACCTAAAAACCAGTATCCCTGATTAACATAGACACAAAAGTTCTGAAAATAAAACTAGGTAACTAAATTCAGTCATACATTAGAAGAATCAGTATCATGACTGTTGGTGCCAGCCTGTGGGTTTATTCCCTGACCAAGGTGTGAATGAAGATGAAAGACAAAAAGACACAGAATTAATTTGGAGTGCAAGGGCCAGGGGACTCTTGCCTCTAGTGGACAAAGACCCCTAAGCATTTGGTTCACCTTGCTTTTATTTACTTGGACATAGGAGCAAGAAATTAGAGTAGCAGAAGATTTATCTGCCTCCTAATATCTATAGAATATGCCTGGGTAAACAACCAAATCTCTGCTGTGTTGACTCTTCCCTGGAACTTGCAATGTGCCACCATGCCTGCATGTTGCCAAAAGCATAGTTTGCTGTTTTTTTGCTTTGTGCTTGCAGAGAAGGTCAGTTAGGCCTCAATCCTCATTATCTAGTCTCCTACACACTGGAATTCAAAGATGATTCAATATGTGAAAATCAACTGATGTAATTCTACCACATTAATAGAATGAAAGATAAATCACATGATAATATTTATGGGTACATAAAAAAGCATTTAGCAAAATTGAATACCTTTTTATGCTAAAAGTAAACAAAGTAGGAATAGAAGGAATTTGCCTCAATATTTTAAATGCTATATATGAAAACCCACAGCTAATATCACATTCAACAATGAAAAACTGAGTTTTTCCTGTGAGATTAAACACAGAACAGAGTTGTCCACTCTTGCCACATCTATTCAACATGGTACTAAAGCCCTAGCCAGAACAACTGGCAATTAAAAAAATAAACAGCATCCAAGCTGGGCATGGTGGCACATGCCTGTAATTCTAGCATCTGAGTGGCTGAGGCAGGAAGATCACTGTGAGTTTGAGGCCAGCCTGGACTACAAAATGAGTTCAAGACCAGCCCGAACTGCCTAGTGAAACCCTGTGTCAAAAAAACCAACCAAACAAACAAACAAAAAAAAGCATCCAAATTGGGAAAATTTAAACTTATATGTTGGTACATAATATGATCATATATGTAGAAAACCTTGACAGTTCCACATATACACATACAGATGCACACACACATACATACACACAAACTGTCAGAACTAATAGATAGATTCAATAAAGTGTCAGGGTACATAGTCACCATAGTCAATTGCGTTTCTATTCATTAGCAAAATATTATTTCAAAAGTAAATTTAAAATATGAAATTTCTATTTATAATAGTACTTGAAAGATTAAAATTCTTAGGAATAAACTTAAGGAAAAGAGCTTGTATACTAAAAACTATAAAACATTGCCAAAAGAAATCTTAGCCTAGGAATTAGACAAGAGAAAGAAATAAAGGGCCTCCAAGTTGGAAAAGAAGATGCTATCTATTTGCAGGTGACATAGTCATATATATAGAAAACCTTAAAGGCTCCACTAAACACTGGCAGAACTAATTTAAAAATTGAATAAAGTTGCATGACACAAAATCAATATACAAAGATCAGTATATCTGTGCTAATAATGAATTATCTGAAATAGAGATCAAGAAAGCAACCCTATTTACCATAGCTATAAAAACTTCAAATACCTAGGAATAAATGTAGACAAAGTGGTGGAAGATCTCTGTAATGAAAATTTTAGAACACTGATAAAAAACCAAAGACACAAAAATGTAGAAAAACATCCCAGTTTAGTGGTCTGAAAAAAATCAATATTGTTACAATGCCCATACTACCCATAATAGATTCAATACAGTCCCTTTCAAAGTACCAGTTACTGGCCCCTGTGTGCATACCAGCTGCCGCTGGAGATGCTTCCTGCCTTCAGTAACCGGCGTGAGCTGGGAAAACAGCATCCAGCTCCACACCAGTGTACCCAGTGGCCACTATCAGCTACCCATAGCCAGCACTGGCCAGGAGAACCAAATAGTCACGCTTCAGAGAAATTGTAGCCAATGCAGGAAGTGCCTAGGACCCCACTACCTGCTTGTCCAGAAGAATCCAGGAAAATGTCAAGAAGAAGCAAAAGGCAGTCTCTGGCCTCCAACCCATGCAGAGCAAGTCCAGGAGATGTAAACACAGAAGAGACTGGGAGTTGCACACCTGAAGTTTCTGAAGTGATGGCAACTGAAGTAAAGAAACAACTTCATGAGGCTATAAAAGAAATTAGAACAGAAATACTATCTCAGGTAAAAGAAGAAATGAAAAGCATAATAAAAGAATTTGTAGGCATCTCTAAAGAAGACATAGATAAAAAAGTAGAGAAGCACAGGAAAATGAGGGAAAGCTTGAATGAGCAATATACGATTTAGAATGCAAGAAACATTCAAAAAGATATCCAAGAAATTAAAAACTATTGAAAGCTGGCAAAACCACTTGAAAGAAACTGAAAATAGACTTTCAGATCTTGAAGACAGGTTTGCAGCTAGTGATTGTGAAAGGAAAGATCTCTTAAACATAACAAGGAACCAGGAAGTAACAATTCAACGGCTGCAAGATGATGCAAAGAAAAAATAATTTAAGAATGATAAGTATCATCGAAAAAGCAGGGGTGAACAAAAATGACATAAAAAGTCTATCTATAGAAGTAATAGCAGAAAACTTCCCAAGCATAGGAAAAGGGCATGACATACAGATAAGTGAAGCCTATAGAATTCCAGCTACTCATAACCAAAATAAATCTATACTCAGACATATAATAATTCAAGATCCCAGAAGTTCAGCATAAGAACAGAATATTAAAAGCTGTTAAAAGAAACAGATCACCTATAAAGGAAAACCCATAAGAATCAAGACAGACTTCTCAACACAAACCATCAAGTCAAGAAGAGCTTGGAGCGAAGTATTTCAAGTCCTAAAAGAAAATAACTTCCAGCCCAGATTGATGTACCCTGTGAAACTATCTTTCAAAATTAATGCAGAAACAAAATGCTTTCATGACAAAGAACAACTGAAGGAATTCATGACCACCAAACCAACCCTACAAAGAATACTGAAGGACATTCTAGAGAGAGATAAAAAAGACCATGGATCCAGGAACAATGGTAGAGGGGGGTCCCTGAGCGTTGGAGACAATTGAATGGAGGGGAAAAGTAGGCAGCCAATAGCAGGAAAATAGCATGGCAGAGATGAGCCAGTGCATGTTGGGCATAACCATTGATGTAGATGGCCTCAGTTCACCAATAAAAAGAAACACAGACAGAGTGGGTCAAGAAACAAGATCCATCAATCTGCCTTATACAGGAAACACGTTTAACTTGAAAGAAAATCCATAGACTGAAAGTCAAAGGAGAGAGAACAATGCCCTAAGTGACAGGGAACCAGAAAAAAGTAGGGGTAGCTTGCCCATCAACCACAGAATAGATAAGAAGATATGGTATTTTTATACAGTGGAAAGCTGCTAAGCCATAAAAAAGATAACCTTGAGGCTCTTGCAGGTAAATGGATAAAACTGGAGATCCTGCTCATGGGTCAAATGGTTCAGAGTCACATGGGTGAGCATCATGTTGTCTCCCTAGTATAAAAAACTAAAGGAGTTAGTGGGATCCAAAAATGGACAATGGATATTGTGAAAGTGAAAGGGGAGGAGACGTCTAAAAGGGAAGGCAGTGGCCATTGGTAATCTATTAGCATGTTTTGAAACCCTGTATTGTTTTTGCTGTTCTGTTTAGTTTGGTTTTATTCTGTTTTGTTTTGTTTGATTTTATTATATTTGATGACATCGGCAGCTATTTCAAAGATAACAAAATATATTATGGTAGCCATTGTTGATTTCCTATTATCTTGTTTCAAAGCCCTGTATTCCTTTCATTGTTTTGTTTTGATTGAATTTATTCTGTTATGTATTGTTTGATTTTATTATGTCTGATGGTATGGGCAGTTATTTTGAAGATAACAAGAGGCATTATGGTAGACATTATTGATTTCCTTTTATCTTATTTTGAAGTCCTGTATCAGATTCATCGTTTTGTTCTGATTGACTCTATTGTATTTCACTTGGTTTTATTCTCTTCAAAATAAAAATAAATAAATAAATAAAAACAAAGTACCAGTACCATTCTTCACACTAGAAAAAATAATTCTAAAATTCATATGGAACCACAAAAGCCCTAAGTAGTCATAGTGATCTTGAGCAAAAAGAACAAAGCAGGAGGCATTATCTACTTGATTTCAAAACATGCCGCTGGGCATGGTGGCACAAGCCCTTAATCCCAGCACTTGGGTGACAGAGGTAGGTGGAGTGTTGTGAGTTCGAGCCTGGTTTGGGCTGCAATGTGAGCAAGCCCGGCCTGAACTACATAGCGTGACCCTGCCTTAAAAAAAATACGGCCAGGAGTTTGGCTCAGTGGCTTAAGTGCCTGCCTGGCAGGCACGAGGTTGTGAGTTCAATCCCTGGTACTAGGAAGAAAAAAAGCATACTACATTGCTATAGTAATTTAAAAAGCATGGCATTTACGTAAAAACATAAACAGAACAGTGGAACAGAGAGCCTATTTTGTGAAGTACTTCGTAATAAACTGAAAGAGCTTGTACACTAGCAACTACAAAACACTGCCAAAAGATATCCTAGCCTAGGAATTAGGCAAGAGAAAGAAAGGACCTCCAAGTTGAAATCGTATGTGTGAAATCCCTTTCTGCCTTGCAAAAGGACATTTGTGGTGGCATTTAGGAACCCCTTGGATAATCCAGGAAACTCCTTATCTGAAGATTCCTGACATAGTCACATCTGTAAAGACCCTTTGTCCAAATAATGCCACATTCATGTGGATTAGGATGTAGACCTATCTTTGGAGCTACAATTTAGTCTACTATACAGGCATGAGGTTTGCAGATCTCCAAAGCTCCTTACAGCTGCTAATGAAATTATGTAGAATGTCTATCAGGCTGTTCAAGCTTCTTTTGTCATTCTCACAGTGATTTTTGTATCTGTTTTCTTCCACCTACCCCCACTCCAAGCCTTAAGGAAGTTTGATAAATTGTAACCGTTTTTTTAATAGCCAAACTGATTTTTAAAAGTTTTTTTTATCAGTATTCAAATCCTGACAAATTTGCAAGAATCTCCATCCCAATGTATTGAATCACCAGCTGCATTTACATTTAATAGTTTCAAGTTCACAATTTTTTGTTTTCCATGCTATTTCCTCTTTATTGCACTCTTTATTATGATTTAAGGACTTATTAAAGACATTTCTCTAAAGAAGATATACAGTTGGCTAATGGGTATGTTAAAAGATGCTCAACCTCACTGAAAATCAAAGAAATACAAATGAAAACCACAATGAGATATTGCCTCAACCCAAAGAGGATGGCTATTACTAAAGAAACAAGAGAAATTAATCCCAGCACTCGGGAGGCTGAGGCAGGCGGAGCGTTGTGAGTTCGAGGCCGGCTTGGGCTACAACGCGAGCGCAAGGCCGGCCTGAGCTACACAGTGCGACCCTGCCTCGAAAAACCAGGACCGGGAGTTTGGCTCAGTGGCTTACGCGCCTGTCAGGCAGGCGCGAGGTTGTGAGGTCGATCCCCGGTGCCGCAAAAAAAAAAAAAAAAAAAAAAAAAAAAAAAAAAAAAAAAAAAAAAAAGAAAGAAGAGAAAACAAGTGTTAGGATATAGAGAAAAAAGGGACCCCTATATACTGTTGGTGGGAATGTGAATTGATACAGCCACTATGGAAAGCAGAATGGAGTGTCTTCAAAAGTTGAAACTAGAACCACCTTACAATCCATCAATCCTTTCTCAAAATATATTATATTCAAAAGAAATGAAAGCAGTACTCCAAGAGATATTTTTGCTCTCGTGTTCACTGCAACATAATTTATAATAATTAATATATGGAAATAGTCTAAACATTTGTCAGTGGATGAATAGATAAATGGTCACACACACACACATGCACACACATACGCAAACTAGTATACCAGTCAATTTTTAAAAATATTCTGCCATTTGCAGCAACATGGATAAACCTAGAGAACATTATACTAAATGAAACATGCTATACACAGACAGAAAAATACTGCACAATCTCTCATGTGGAATGTTAAAAAGCTGAATGCGTAGAAGCAGAGCATAGTACATCAAATCCCAGGGACCGGGGGGCGGGGGGAATGGGCAGATATTGGTGAAAGTGTACAGACTTGGTGTTATAAGATGAGTAAGTTCAGAGGCCTAATGTGTAATATGTTGACTATAGTTAGTAATAATGTATTAAATGCTTGAAATATGCTATGAGAGTAGATTTTAAGGATTCTTACCACACATATAGAAATTAATTTTGAGGTGATTGTATTAGTTAGATTTTCATTGCTAGAACAAAATGCTTGATATACAGAATTTAAAGCAGGAGAGGTTTATTTTGGCTCATGGTTTCAGAAGCATTGTGGTAGCAGGGCATGTCAACCTATCACAGCCAGGAAGGGCTGTTTAACCTATCACAGCCAGGAAGAGGGAATGGGGTAGGGGTGGGGTGGAGAGAGACAGAGTGAATGTAAGAAATCTACCCTCCAAAGGCATGTCCCATCACCTCCATCTAGACTCCACTCCCAGTAGCACATTCAGCTATGAACCCATCAATAGATTAATCCACCAATGAATATAGCACCCTCAGGATCCAGTCTCCTACCAAGAGCTCCACTTCTGAATATGGTACTTCTGGGGGTACATTTTAGATCTAAACTGAAAAAGTTACGGATATTTTGCTTAGCTTGACTGTGATAATAAGTTCCCAATGTATACATATATCAAACATCACGTTGTATACCTTGAATACAGTGCACATATACAGTATAATTTTTACTGATCATTTATATTTTAAAGCAGAATTAAATAATAAAACACATTAAAAGTTTGAGTTCTGAAATGTTCCAGGGAGATGGAAAGAAAGTATGTGCCTTCTTTCAGTATTCTTTGTGTTTACTGGGTATATTCTGTCAGTTGAAATGTTCAAGTCATTCCCGGCTTGGGGATATTTTCTTCTACTTGTTTCTCAATCATTGATGTTTCTCTTTTGACTGTATTCTCTCCCTCTGTAACACTAATGGGTTCCTAAATCAGTACCAGAAACATAGTAAGCACTTGTTAAATATGGGTTGAATGTGTCCATGGATCCTAGATTTGTTTGAACAGTGTCCTGTGTATGTCTTCTTTCATAATTTACATCCTCAATATTTTGACATGTTGTCAGAGAATTTTTTGTGAATTGTTCCTACAAAAGCTGCTTTTAGTTATTTGCTTTCTGCTACATATGTTTTTTAAAAATTATGCCAATTTATGAAAATGTATATTTTGGAATATTGTATTGTCTGATTTTTCCTTTTTCATATCCCCTAACTTACTTTAAATCAGCATAATGACATTTTATATGTGAAATGCTTGTTAGAAGTTTTTATTAGTATCAATTCTCTCTTTACTTTATTAACTTTGTTCTGTTAAGGGTTATTTGCTCTGATTATTTAGCTTTGTTTCGTGTATAGGATCTTTCCAATTGTCTGAGTCAATGCATATATTCCATTCATTGTGTATATTTAAGGCTAGATGTAGTCAGTTTGGTATGTGGTGTATACCATTTTGTAATTGGGTCTGTGCTTCCTAGTGCCATCCTGTGCATTCTGCATTGAGTGAAATCCAAGTGGTGGTGCCCCTATCATGTATTGTACTATAGAGACTTTGTGAAGAAGATGGATGAAAATGAGTGTATGATCAAGACAGTGGATTTTTAAGAAGACAATTTGCTGAAATGTGACACACATATAGAAATTGTATATAACTTGTATTTTCACAAAGTAGCACACCTGTGGAACCAACATCCAGATTAAGAATTAAAGAAGAGACTTGCACCCCAGAAGTTCCCTTCTGCTCTCTTGTAGTTACTACTCCCCTCTAAGGATGGCACCTATCCTGACTTTTTCCTAAGGATTAATAAATGGTAGTATTTACTCTATCTATATTGATTTTTTATCTCAAAATTGGTTGTGAGATTAATCCATGATGTGTAGATTGTTAATTACAGGTATGTAGTTGTAGATTGTTAGTTTTTATTGTGTAGTATTGCATTATGTAACAACTATATTTTTTGCACTATATGGTCGATGGACATTTGAGTAGTTTCTAGTTTGAGGTATGAAAAATAATGCCATTAGAAGTATTTTTGCATGTGGCTCTTGGTGAACTTGTACATACATCTCTGTTGGGTATGTACCTAGGAACTGAATTGTGAGGAAGAGAGTTATTTGTTTGCCTGTTTATTTTAAACTGCTTGTGTAATGGTGAGAATGATTTCATTAGATACTGAGAAAATGATGTGATGCAAAGGAAAATGAATAACTCAAGGAACGGAGTTCTATGGGTTTGGGCCCATATGCAAGTAAATACATATCTTCCTGTGAACAGCAAGCATATTTTATGGCTCAAAGCCCCAATAGTATACTGGATAGAACTGGGTAATTCATTTGGATCCAGCTGGTTTACAAGAAACCTTACTTACTAGAAACATAAAGTGGAAAATGCTTTTTCACTAATGGAAAGCGCCTTCTCTGGTGCTTAACACATGTACATTGCTACAGTGGTAAAGAAAAAGGAGTGAAGCATTTCTAATGGGTTCATATGGTAGACCTGGAGAATCCTGCTCTGGGGAACTTGTAATTATGAATGACCAGTCTCAATTTAAAAGAGAAAGGAGGTGTAAGGGACATTGGAACGTGACAGACTTAATGAAAGTAAAAGTTTTTTGGAGTGTTACTGCAAATCATCCATGCCTTCAATGCCAAGTATTAAACAAACAATTATACTTTTTTTCCAGTCCGTCACCTTCAAAACAACCAGCAGAAATCTTGCCCGAGCCATGTGTATGAAGAATATCAAGCTCACCATCATCATCATTGTCGTATCAATTGTGAGTTTAGTTTTTATCCTTTTAGTGTCTGATTTTTTCAGTTTCTATGAAATTAGGTAGTGAAATTCTTTCTCAGTGATTAGAACTCTGAAATGAGCTACATTTGAAACTCAAGTCCAGAAAGTGGCTTTCCTATTCTGTGGTGAAGTTATTATAAAATATCATCTCCACTTAAAACCTTTCTTCCTGGTTGAGAATTCTTATGTATTTTAACCTCACAGAAATATGGTTATACAGTAGTTATTATATTTCTTGGAGGCAAGTTCTTGCTGTGTTGGTAAGGTTTATCTCATTTATTGAGCTCAAGTAGTCCTCTTGATTTAGCCTCTTAAGTGCTGGTACCCTAGGCACATACCACCACTCCTGGCTAATATAGTTATTTATAATACAAGTATTAATTCTGTTTATGTGTAGGGAGTTTATTATCATAGTTTTTTTAAGAACATAAATATTTATTGAGAGAAAAAGCTTCTGTCTGAGAGGGAGACAGAAGGGGTCCCGAGTGGGTTGCCAAAGACTCTTGTCTTCTCCAGTGACTTTTATAGAATAAAACCATGATGGGAAAAACTGGGAACTCACAAGATGGACATCAGGTGGGACTGAACTGTGGTTAACCAATAAGATTAATTGTTCAGGTAAAATTGACCAAATCAGGGACAAATGGGGAAGCAAGTCACATAGCAAGCGAGCATTCTTATGGATCAGCGACTTTCTGTAGGGGGTTGGGATGATAATTCCTGGCTTCTCAAGGTGTTCCATACTTAATCTCTAATGCTTATACTTAGGGTGTGGTTGCATTTGTTTTGCCTTCTGTCTTGAGATCTGGCCCACAGCAATAGGTGTGTGTCTCTTCCACGGTCACAAGACATCTGGTCCTCTGTGCTGGCTCCTTTGAGGGCCTAGCCCTGTCTGACTGCCTATAATATTTCTAACTAACTCAGCTGCCTGTAACATTCCCCCCTCTGAAGAAGTAACCCTAACTGCTGTGAGGGGTAATGGGTGATGACCAATTTAGCTTCTTCAGGCTCAAAGGGGTCATAGTTGTTGAACAGCAGTCAGGAATACTCTGCAGAGGTTCTAACTAATGGCCCTCAGTAGATACCAAGCATGTTCATCTTGGGTAAGCAGACAGCTTTAAGTCTCAAGGAGACAAAGCCAAAGAAACAATTAGTTATGCATGGGCACAATAATGGAATCAATAGGATTATTATGAGTACAGTTAACAAATATTTCCACCAAGAAGAGCTAGTAGTGGTTTCCCATAAGGATAATAAGGATAAGGTCCAGGAAATTTTAGAATCTGACATGTCATTGATTTGCTATCTAATATCTTGAACAGCTATTAAGATATTTGCAAAAGGATCAGGAATATACACATAGCATTCAATTTTTATAATTGTACAAGTATCCCCCTGTGCTGCTGTTAGAATGTTTAAATTATGTATTTTTAAATATTAATATCTTATATGATAAATGTTGCTATTTATAATTCCCCTAAAAAAGAATCTTTTGAAATCCTCAGTGATTTTTATGTAAAGAGGGACTGGGGAATTTGGCTCAGTCATAGAGCACTTGCCTAGCATATGTGAAGCCATGGGTTTGATCCTTAGCACAAGACCAAAAAAAAAAAAAATTAAAGGAGATCCTGAATAAAAAATATGAGAACCACTGCTAAAGGTGTTGGGGTTTAACCTGGATTATTTCATGTCTGGGAAAAACTGCCTTTCCTCCCCATCTTTCAGTCATTTGCAGAAGCTCAAAGTTATCTCTAAGCAGTACTTTCACTTCCTTGTCTCTCTTTGAGGTTTTTGTACCTTAGCTAGTGGGACCTACCTAAGAGAAAAAAGATGATTGCAGTGGTCTCTTTTTTAGCTCAGGTTACTCAGGTGGCACATTCTAAGTTCCTGACCTTAGTGTCTTCCTTAATCTTTAGTCTTTAATAGCCGGACGTGGTGGAGGCTGAGGTAGGTGGAGCGTTGTGAGTTCGAGGCCGGCTTGGGCTACGGCGCGAGCCTAAGGCCGGCCTGAGCTACATAGTGCGACCCTGCCTCAAAAAATCAGGGCTGGGAATTTGGCTCAGTGCCTTAAGCACCTGCCCTGGCAGGCGCGAGGTTGTGAGTTCAATCCCCGGTGCCACAAAAAAAATAAATAAATAAAAAAAAATCTTTAGTCTTTAATTTTAGATTGATTTATGCAGTTCAGTTGTTAAGTTCAAATTGTATTTATTGATTATATATTGCATATAAAACACTGCCCTAAATGTAGTATTAATCTTTGCTAAAAAGTATTGGCACCTCAGCTTCCTTATAGTGGTAGCAAATATTCTACATTATATCAAGTTAATAAACTTTACAGTTGTGGAATATGTATGTGGGTTTATGTGCATATAATGTGGGTAATTTAAACTATTCATTAATAACCACTACTCCACAACAACATTTATAGGAAAGCAGAATGCCCTGCTCACTTTTATGGCATGAGACTTGTAATTCTTGAACACATTTCTCCCCTAGCTTTCGAATAGCAAAGCCAGTCACTAAAAGATAACAAATAGTTGTAAAACAAGATGGCCATCTTAATGTACTAAACCTAATGAATAAAATAAATCTACATTTTGAATGTAACAAAGTAGACATTATTTTAAAATTATCATGATTTAAAATTATAATACTAGAATTAAAAAGCTAATAAACATACACTAGAACTAGCATTTTTGCACTGTCCCATCATCAGCTTTTCTTTGGTTCTGTAATCATAATTATTGTGTGATTTTCTAATGAACATTGCACAGCAAAATTCCTGCTGATAGTTTGTATAGATGTAGAGTCTCTTCATGTATTCTTATCATCATAATAATGAAAAATCAAATGTATATGTGAAAATTTAAAATATAGTTAGCAGTAAAATTAAACTTCAAGGAAATTGTGGTTATTGTAATTTTTTTTCTTTTTATTTAAGAGAAAAAAAGACATAGAAGAAAGACAGAAAGCAAAAGCGACCAACAAATGACTAGAGCAAATGCACAACAGTAACATTATAGGTTTACAAAACAGGATGATAGAAACTTGACAATGGTTGCAATATTGCGTATCGTTATCTTCAAAATGTTTGTTTACATTAACAGATATAGACATGTAAAATTGATCTAATCATATGAGTATTAACCGTTCTTTCTCAGTAACTAATACATTCAGCAGTATGTTCCTTTTACTTATCTTACATATACATATATACAGATTTATATCATTTCCTTTTCCCTTCCCTCTTTCCCCCTTTTCCCTTCCCAATTACTTTTGCTCTTTGAGCAGTTTTTTACCCTTACCTAGTATTTATTGTAGATTTTGGATCATATGTACTTTTTCTGTTTCTTACACTAGGGAGACAATATGGTATTTACACATGTGGGTTTGATTTATCTCACTTATGAGTACGGTCTCAAGTCATGTCCATTTACTTATAAAAGTCTCAATGCAATCTTTCTTGATAGTGGAGTAGTACTGCATTTTATAAAAATAGCACATCTTTTTTATCCATTCTTTGATTGATGGATACTTGGGTTGTTTCCAAGATGTGGCTTTTACAAATTGGGTTGCTATAATGGGTGCACAAATATCACTGTGGTGTGATGTTTTCAATTCTTCTGGGAAAATGCCCAACAGTGGGATAGCTGGGTTGAAGGGGATCTCTAATCCTAGCTTGTTGAGGAATCTCCACACTGACTTCCACAGTGGCTGCACCAGTCTACACTCCCACCAACAGTGGAGAAGAGTTCCTTTTTCCCCACAGCCCCTCCAGCATTTGTTGTCGGTTGATTTTTTAATCTTGGCCATTCTTTCTGGAGTGAGATGGAATCTCAGCATTGTTTTAATTTGCATTTCCCAAATGACCATTGATGTTGAACATTTTTTCATATATTTATTTGCCATGTGTATTTCTTTCTCTGAGAAGTGTGTATTCATCTCAGATGCCCATTTTTGGGTTGGGTCCTTGAATTTTAGGGGCCTGATTTCTTTAAATTCTTTATATGTTTTAGATAGAAGTCCTTTGTCTGAGGGAAAATTGGCTTAGATATTTTTCCAGTTGGTAGGTTTTCTTTTCACTCTGTTGGAGATTTCCTTTGACATGCAAAAACTTTTTAGTAAGATGAGATCACAGTTGTTGATTCTGGGAAGTGTTTCCCATGCAATTTGATTTTTGTTCATGAACTCTCTGCCTACTCCTATGTCACCAAGATTTTTACCTACTTTGTCTTCTAGTAAGTTTAGTGTCTCTGTTTTAATATTCAGATCTTTGATCCATTTTGACTTTATTTTAGTGTATGGTGATAGACATGGATGTAGGTTTAGTTTACGGCACATAGAAAGCCAGTTTTTCCAGCACCATTTGTTATAGAGGCTCTCTTTCTTCCAATGTACATATTTGGCCCCTTTGTCAAAGATGAGGTGGCTAAGTGTGTTTGTAGTTGTGGCTGTATCTTCTAATCTATTCCATTGATCTTCAGGTCTGTTTTGATTCCAGTACCATGCTCATTTTATCAAAGTAGCTTTATAGTATAGTTTCAAGTCAGGGATTGTGATGCCTCCTGCCTTCCCTTTGTTGCCCAGAATTGCCTTTGCTATTCTAGGTCTTTTCTCATTCCAGATGAATTTCAGGAATGCTTTCTCTAGCTCTGTGAGGTAGGCAAGTGGTATTTTGATTGGGATTACATTAAATCTGTATAATAATTTTGGGAGAATGGTCATTTTCATGATGTTTGTTCTTCCTATCCATGAACAGGGAATATCTTTCCATTTTCTGAGATCTTCTTCGATTTCCTTCTGCAGAGTAATGTAATTTTCACTGTATAGATCTTTTACTTCCTTTGTTAGATTGATGCCTAAGTATTTCATCTTTTTGGATGTTATAGTGAATGGTGCGGTTTCCCTTCTTTCTCTCTCAGTGACTTTGTTGTTTGTGTACAGGAATGCTATTGATTTTTGAGTGTTCACCTTGTATCCAGCAACATTACTGAATTTGGTTATTACTTCTAGAAGTCTTCTAATGGATTTTGGGGGTCTTCTATGTAGATTATCATATCATCTGCAAAGAATGATAATTTTACTTCTTCCTTTCCTATCCTTATTCCCTTTATTTCTTTCTCTTGTCTAATTGCTCTGGCTAATATTTCAAGAACTATATTGAATAGGAGAGGTGATAATGGACATCCTTGTCTTGTTCCTGATTTTAGGTTGAAAGTTTTCAGTTTTTCACCATTCAGTAAGATGTTGGCTGTTGGTTTATGATATATGGCTGTTATGAGGTTGAGGTAGAGACCATCTAGTCCAATTTTCTGTAGGGTTTTTATCATGAATGGGTGTTGCGTTTTGTCAAAAGCTTTTTCTGCATCTATTGAGACGATTGTGTGGTTCTCGTCCTTGGCCCTGTTGATATGGTGTATTACATTTATTGATTTACGTATGTTGAACCATCCCTGCATCCCTGAATCCCACTTGATCATGATGTATAATCTTTCTGATAACTTGCTATATTGTATTTGCCAGTATTTTATTGAGGATTTTTGCATCTGTGTTCATTAGGGAGATTGGCCTGTAGTTTTCTTTTATAGTTGGGTCTTTCTGTGGCTTTGGTATGAGGGTAATACTTGTTTTCAGGAATGAGTTAGGGAGACTTACTTCCCTTTGAATTTCATTGAAGAGTTTGAGGAATGTTGGCATTAAGTCTTCCCTAAATTTCTTGTAGAATACAGCAGTGAATCCATCAGGGCCCAGGCTTTTCTTTGTTGGTAGGGTTCTAATTACATTTTCAATTTCATTAGCTGAAATTGGGTTATTCAGCAGCTTTACATCTTCTTGATTCAGCTTTGGTAATTCATAGGTTTCTAGGAATCTGTCCCATGTCTTCTGTGTCATCGAATCTATGTGAGTAAAGGTTTTCGAAGTAGGTGTTGATGATCTTCTGTATTTCCACAGGGTCTGTAGTGATTTCACCCTTTTCATTTCTTATTGCATAAATCTGAGTTTTTTCTTTCCTCTTCTTGATAAGGTTGGCTAGGGGTTTATCAATTTTATTTACTCTTTCAAAGAACCAACTCTTCAATTCATTAATTCTTTGTATTGTTTTCTTAGTTTCAATTGCATTAATTTCTGCTCTAATCTTAATAATGGCCTCCCTTCTTTGGGCTTTGGACTTGACTTGCTGTTCTTTTTCTAGAAGTTTGAGGTGCAGCATTAGGTTGTTTATGTGTGTTTTTTCCATTTTTGAGATGTGGGAGTTGAGTGCTATAAATTTCCCTCTGAGGACTGCTTTCATTGTGTCCCACAGGTTCTCGTAATTTGTATTTGCATTTTCATTCAATTGTAGATATTGTTTAATTTCTTCTTTAACTTCTTCTGTGACCCACTGGTTATTTAGGAGGGTATTATTTAATTTTCATGTGTTTATGCGGTTATTGTAGATGTTTTTGTCATTCATTTCCCATTTTACTGCGCTATGGTCAGATAATATGCATAGAATTATTTCAGTTCATTTGCATTTACTTAAGTATGTTTTGTGGACCAATATATGATCTATTTTAGAGAGTGACCCATGTGCAGCTGAGAAGAATGTGTATTCTGATGTTGATGGGTGGAATACTTGATACACATCTGTTAGGTCCATTTGTTCACAAGTTTGATTCAGTTCTGTTATTTCTTTGCTGATTTTTTGTTTGGTTGATCTGTCTCTCTGTGACAGTGAGGTGTTAAGGTCCCCTGTTATAACTGTATTATTGTTTATTTGGTTTTTCATGTCTATTAAGAAGTGTCTTACATAGTTGGGTGTTCCCATATTCGGTGCATATATATTTATGATTGTAATCTCTGCCTCTTGAAGTTTTCCCCTAACAAACATGTAGCGACCTTCTTTATCTCTTTTGATCATTTTCGGTTTGAAGTTCACGTTGTCTGCAAACATAATAACTACCCCTGCTTTTTTCTGGGTTCCTGTTGCGTGGAGTATTGTTTTCCAGTCTTTTATTTTTAGTCTGTGAATTTCCTTTTGAGTGAAATGTGTTTCTTGTACACAGCATATTGTTGGATTTTGTTTCTTAACCCTGTCTGCTAGTCTGTTTCTTTTTATTGGTGAGTTGAGACCATTCACATTGATTGATATAACTGATATGTACTGGCTCCTCCCTGTCATGATGTCTTTCTGTTGTTGGTTTCCTACATTTTCTGTTTAATTATTTGCTCTGCTTAGTGGTTTCCTTTTGTTGTTGTTCTTAAGATTGTAGCTATCTCTGCCTCTTTCTAGAGTGTCTTTCAGTACTCTTTGTAGTGTTGGTTTGGTGACCATAAATTTCTTCAGTTGTTCTTTGTCATGAAAATATCTTATTTCTCCATCAATTTTTTAAAGATAGTTTTATAGGGTACATCAATCTGGGTTGAAGGTTGTTTTCATTCAGGATTTGAAATACTTCACTCCAAGCTCTTCTTGACTTAAAGGTTTGTGTTGAGAAGTCTGCCGTGATTCTGATAGGCTTTCCTTCATAGGTGATCTGTTTCTTTTCTCTGACAGCTTTTAGTATTTTGTTCTTGTGCTGTATTTCTGCAACCCAAATTATTATATGTCTGGGTGAAGATTTATTTTGGTTATGGTTGATTGGGGTCCTGTATGCCTCACTTATCTGTGTATCAGATTCTCTTCCCATGTTTGGAAAGTTTTCTGCTATTATGTCTGCAAATAATCTTTGCAGGTCATTCATATTGACCCCTGCTTTTTCATTTATGCCTATTAATGTTATGTTATTTCTCTTGGCATTGTCTTGCAGCTGGTGAATTGTTGTTTCTTGGTTCCTTACTATTTTTAAGAGATCTTTTCTTTCGTGGCCATAAGCTCTCATGCTGTCTTCAAGGTCTGAGATTCTATCTTCAGCTTCATTCAAGCAGTTTTTCAAACTTTCGATTGAATTTTTCATTTCCTACATTTCCCTTTGAATCTGTTTCATGCATTGTATTTGTGTCTTACATTGTTCACCAAAGTTTCCATCATTTTCTTGTGTTCTCCTATTTTTTTATCTTGCTGTTCTTTAGATACACACAACATTTCTTTAATGATTGTCCTTTCATCTTTTAGCTGAGAGATTATTTCTGATTTGAGTTTCTCTATAGCTTCATTGAGCTGTTTCATTACTGCATTTGCTATCATTTCAGAAAGTTCAGTTTTCTGACTCTCAGTGCCTTCCATTTCGGTGTCTCTTGGGTTTGTTCTCGTTGGGCTGGGGGATTGAGACTGCTTCTTGGTCTTTCGTTTTGTCATTTTCTTCTGGGACCTGTGTGGCTCTGTGTCCTGCGAGGCTGACCGGGCGTTCCCCTGGTGGGTTGAGCTGAGTCGCGGGACCATGTAGAGCTGGATCCTCTGCAGAGCTAGTGAGGGCGCACTCCTGGAGTGTGCAGCTCAAGCCTCTGCCTTACTGGATGGGGGCCGAGACCTCCAGGACCCAGGCAGCTAGGTGGAGCGTACCCCGGAGTGTGGTGCCACCCAAATCCTGAGTCTGGCTACAAGGAGTTCAGAGCCTATGGAGTGCCCCAGGCCTACAGTGCCGGGGCCTTGCTCCTGGCTCGGTGGGCTCCCAACCTCTAGGACCGGCCGTACCCCTAAACAGTGGAACTCGTGCCCGGTGTTCTGATGGGTAGAGCCCAAGCTCTCCAAGGCCCTGCAACCATGCTGGCCAGTCCCAGATGAGCAGCTCTGGGGTCCTGGCCTGGGCTGTGCTCAGTACCTCTGTGTCCTGCAAGGCTGGCCAGGCATTCACCTGGTGGTTTGCGCTGAGTCGCAGGACTGGGTAGAGCTGGATCCTCTATGCAGCTAGTGAGGGCGCACTCCCAGAGTGTGCCCCTGGAGCCGCCGCCTTACTGGGTGGGGGCCGAGACCTCCCAGACCCAGGCAGCTAGTTGGAGCGTACCCCAGAATGTGGCGCCACCTGGTCCCTGAGTCTGGCTGCCAGGAGTTCAGAGCCTCTGGAGTGCCAGGCAAGCCCGGGCGAGTCCCAGGCTTACAGTGCTGGGGCCTTGCTCCTGGCTGGGTGCTGCACCCCTGAACAGTGGAGCTCACGCCCTGTGCTCTGATGGGCAGAGCCCAAGCTCTCCAAGGCCCTGCAGCTACGCTGGCTAGTCCCTGATGAGCAGCTCTGGGATCCTGGGCTGGGCTGTGCTCAGTACCTCTGTGTCCTGCGAGGCTGGCTGGGCGTTCCCCTGGTAGGTTGCGCTGAGTCGCAGGACCGGGTAGAGCTGGATCCTCTGCGTAGCTAGTGAGAGTGCACTCCCCTCAAATTTTTCTGTAATTTTTATAATATGTTAATGATGCATCAATAAGAGTTGCTCATTTAGCCTTGATTATGCCTAGTTATTCATGAAAATCAACAACCCATTACTTTTTCCCCAATGCAAGAAATTGAAGTAGATGAGAATTATATCAGAATAATTTTAATTGTAGTTTTGTCTTTGAAAATACTTGATTAGTTTGTTGTATTAGTACTAAACTGCTACTCTAGTGGCACCAGAAGTGTTGAAGTATTTAATAGGGCTTTATTTTCATATTTTTTTCATTTATATAATGTATATTTATATATAATATATATTATTTAAGAACATACGATAAATGCAAGAAAGCAAAATTGTCTTTTCTTTTTACAGGTGTTCATCTATATCATTGTATCATCTCTCTGTGGTGGATTTACATGGCCAAGCTGTGTAAAGAAATAAAGAAAAAGTTGTCATTAAACAAGGATAAAAGAGACAAAGGAATTAAAAACAATCCATGTGACTGAAGCCTTTCATTACTCAGAAAATTGTCTGCCAGTCTCTTCAACCCTCTTTTTCACTTTGTCTTGTTTCAGTCTTGGTCTATGTCTTCAAGATTTCTCTTTGTTCCTATCAGCCAGTTTATTCCACTGTACTTCAGATTGAAACATTCATTATAGCAGTAGCCTTGAAATGGCTTTTGTTTGGTTGGTTTGTTAACTAGTGTCGTCTACTTTGAGTAACATTTCGGTTTAGTTGCACAAAGCTGTTGTCAACTTGGAAACCACCAGTCTTAAAAGCTGTCTACTAAAACTATATATAATATTTGCATATGCACACAAAAGTATTCAAAGGACAGATAGAATTGCTAATATCTTAATGCCTTTTGTTATTGAAGTTTTAGGTGCTTCAAAACTATTTAAATGGAGAATATTGTTATTTTGGGAATTGTAATTGTTGGTGCTGCTTATTTCCAGGAGCCCAAACAGGTAAAGTACTAAAAATTTTTATTTCAATCTGATGGGGAATATTTTGCTAACCTAATAGAAGCACACAATATCATCCTTTGCCTCCTAGTATTCACTTTGTGGAGTAAACTTCAGTGCACTGATCATTGACAATATTTTGTTTGCTTATCAAATGATTTGAGAAGATGATGGTTTAAACATTGTTGAAGATTGTTGTTTTTAGTATATTCGTTTTTGTTCTGTAGATATTTGGGGCAATAGTATTGTTAAAGAATGTGTAATGGAGGGGTTGGGAGGCAAACACCTCTGAATCACCAAAGAAAAAGGAAGGAACCACAGTGGATGTACAAAGGGAGATTGGGAATTTTTTTCCATTCTGGGAAAAGCCCAAACTGAATATAGTCAGCAGTCAACTCCAGAGTTTGGATTTGACTCCTGTGGAATAATAGTTTGAGCATCCTTTATTGTTTAATAAATTCTTTACCTAATTGTGATGTTTTTATGAATCTGAGAGAATGTGTAGAAACAATATAAAAGTTTAACATCAGTTTTATTGCAGCGTAAGAAAATTGGACTGTAATAATACTGCTTTAGCATTTATCTAGTAGTTGTGTGTCTGAAAGAAAGACTTTTGCGGCCCTAGAATAATTGCATTTATTTATCAATAAGTGCAATTAAGTGGACATTTTCTTTCCCAATGAAAAAACAAATTAGTCCATAGAATCAAGCCACCTGTTTAGCTTCATCATGTGCCTTTAATATTATACGTGTCCCATAATCTGGCTTATGGTACTTGTTCTTCCAACTAAACCATTTAACTGATGCTACTTGATTCAAACTTTAGGCCCACTGAAATTTTCCTTGCTGATCATGCATAACCCAAATGTTTTACCTGTTGTCTTTATCAACACCAATGCATTTTAATTATATTAGTATTTCCTATTGAAAAATACAATTGTTCTAGAAAAATATTTGACATCGTAAATAATAGTTTCCAGATATTTTTATTCCAAAGAAAAAGGCTTAAAATTTATTTCCCTTTCTTATACACACTTGAATAATATTGACATGCATGTTTTAGAGATGAATTACTTAGCTGTTCCTTGGCCTGTTTATGTATAAGAATGCTTTTAAAACACATGTCTCATTGTAAATGATGCACAAACTTAATACATTAATAAAATTTAAGAGTAATATAGTAAGTTCCTTGTTTTAGAAATTCTTCCTGGAGTCTGTTTTCTTGTGATGATATTTCACCATCCTGTATACAGCAAAAGACTTTTATTTATACTGAAAACATATTAAGAAGTGTTACTTGAATCCTTTCTATAAAGATCTATACTGTATTGTCAGATGCATAGAATTTCTTTAAAAACAAAAGACACAGAACTAAAAAATGTAGGTCATGCTGAAAACAGCAAAAACTCCTGAAATGTCCCCACAGCTTCTATCATTATTATCCTTAGCCCATGATTTAGAGTAACAGAAAAAGGAACTGAGAGATTGCCATTCAGAGTAACATAATTAAAAAAAAAAATCTTTCCGTCTAAAATTGAATGACTTTCGGGCCTAGAAGCATAGCTGTTGGTAGGGTACTTGCATGGCATGTGTTTTCAATCCCCAACCTTGGAAAAAAAAATAATAAAATTGAATGGCTCTGAAAGAGATGGCTCAAAAGAAGAAAAAAGAATTAATTATAAAAAACAGGGTTAGCTAAATAGAAAAAGAACGGGCACCTGTCAAACAAAAAGCCATGCCACAGCAAAGGCTCAGTTCCTTTGAGCATCTCAATCTAGGTGGCTGAATTCAGGTATTATGGAATATATTTTGGTGTAGATTCAAGTAACGTAAAAACAATCCATTTAAGTTCTTTTTAGGGTTAGGGTTACGGGGTTAGGGTTAGGGTTTAGGGTTAGGGTTAGGGGTTAGGGGTTAGGGTTACGGTTAGGGATAGGGGTCAGGGTTAGGGTTAGGGTCTGGGGAAGGGAAAGCGGAAGGAAAGGGGAAGGGAAAGGGTTAATGTTAGTAGTGGTATAGGACTGCAGTTCAGGGTTGCGATAATTATCGGGTTCATATTAGTGAAATTATTATGATTAGAGCACAAATTCATGCAGTTCAAACTAAAAAATCAACAGAAATAATTAACGATTGTCGCTGGATACAACATGAACTCTCAAAAATCAGTAGCCTTCCTGTACATAAGGAACAAAGTCACTGAGAGAGAAATAAGGGAAACCACAGCCTTCACTTTAACAAAGAAATGAAATACTTAGGAATCCATGTAACAAAGGAAGTAAAAGATCTATGTAGTGAAAATTGCATTACTCTAAAGAAGGAAATCGAAGAAGATCTCAGAAAATGGAAAGGTATTCCCTGTTCATGGATAGGAACAACAAAGATCGTGAAAATGGCCATTCTCCCAAAATTATTATACAGATTTAATGCAATCCCAATCAAAATACCACTTGCCTACCTCACAGAGCTAGAGAAAGCATTCCTGAAATTCATCTGGAATGAGAAAAGACCTAGAATAGCAAAGGCAATTCTGGGCAACAAAGGTAAGGCAGGAGGCATCACAATCCCCGACTTGAAACTTTACTACAAAGCTACTGTGATCCAATCAGCGTGGTACTGGAATCAAAACAGACTTGAAGATCAATGGAATAGATTAGAAGATACAGCCACCACCACAAACACGTTTAGCCACCTCATCTTTGACAAAGGGGCCAAACATGTACATTGGAAGAAAGATAGCCTCTTTTACAAATGGTGCTGGAAAAACTGGCTTTCTATATGCTGTAAACTAAAACTACATCCATGTCTGTCACCGTGCACTAAAATAAAGTCAAAATGGATCAAAGATCTGAGTATTAAAACAGAGAACACTAAACTTACCAGAAGACAGAGTAGGTAAAAATCTTGATGACAGAGGAGTAGGCAGAGTGTTCATGAACAAAAATCAAATTGCACGGGAAACACTTTCCAGAATCAACAACTGGGATCTCATCTTACTAAAAAGTTTCTGCATGTCAAAGGAAATCTCCAACAGAGTGAAAAGAAAACCCACGAACTGGGAAAATATCTTAGCCAATTGTGCATCAGACAAAGGACTTCTATCTAAAATGTATAGAGCATTAGAAGAA
>RJWM01021655.1:0-34955 GCA_004363535.1 Dasyprocta punctata
AGAATGAAAACTTGGGAAAAAGAAAGGAGAGACTTTCTCAAGATAATTAGAAATCTGGAAGTGGCAGTGCAACGGCTGCAAGACAACCCAAGGAAACATAACTTACGAATAAAAGGTGTGAGTGAAAAAGCAGGGGTCAATACAAATGAAATTAAAAGACTATTTACAGAAATAATTTCAGAAAACTTCCCAAGCATGGAAACAGGAAGAGATTTTCAGATAACTGAAGCATATAGAACTCCAGCTAAACTTGACCAAAACAGGCCTACACCCGGACATATAATAATCAAGATTCCAGAAATCCAACACAAAAACATGATATTAAAAGCTATTAGAGAAAAGAGACAGATTACCTACAAAGGAAGGCCCATCAGAATCACGACAGACTTCTCAACACAAATCATCAGGTCAAGAAGAGCTTGGAGTGAAATATTTCAAACGCTGAAGGAAAATAACTTCCAACCCAGATTAATGTACCCTGCAAAATTATCTTTTAAAATCAGCAGAGAAACAAGATACTTCCATGACAAAGAACAACTAAAAGAATTTATGACAATGGAGCCAACTCTACAGAGAATACTGAAGGACATTCTAGTGAGAGATAAAGAAGTCCACTGCTCCAGAAAAAGCGACAGAGAGATACCACCGAGCAGAGCAGACAAATGAATAATCCATTAACGGGATTTAAGTCCAGTATTGTTTTCAATGAGCTGTTTAGTTTAATCCTATTCAACCTCGACCAGCCTATCTTCATCATAAATGATGACAAAGACAGCTATTGTAAAGATAGCAAAATTTATAAGGGTAGCCTTCAGTGATATATGATCACCCTGCTTCAGGACCATTTCTGATACTATCTTCAGCTGTCAGGTTAGAAGTAGAGATTTGCACTGTAGCTCTGCAGAGACAGAGTGAGGAGAAAAGTTCTCAGCATTGTGATTAGAATGACTGTGATTAGATACAAAAACTTCTTTCTGATCTTCATGGTTATAGAAAAAGAAATGGATTCTTGATAATTGTGACTTATTTTCAGGGTACAGTTTAAAGGAGGGGAGCCAGAAACTGTGGTGCACTGATGGGGAACACAAGGACAGGCACAGTGGCCTCTGTCAGTACCTCTCAGTCCAGCACCATTTTGCCTCCGCCATTTGTCTGATGTTATTTTTGTTCTTTAGGTATTTTTACCTTAATATCCCCTTGGACCCCAAGAAAACCAAACACATGGAGCCCTTTAATTGTAATTTTTAATTTTATGACCTTGCTCCCATGGACAGGAAAACCTTAAAAATTCAGTGACTCGAAGATGATAATGCGCCTTTGACGAGAGAGGTGTGAGGGTAGCATGAGGGCTCTGAGAGGATCTGAGGGGGGCGGCCATGGTGGGAGGCAAGGGCTGGGCCCACACGGGAGCAGTGATTGCTGTGAGTGGGCCGCCATCACAGGTTCACCATCAGCCAGTCCAGCAGCTGCAGCCGTGTGACATTTCCCACCGCCTCGTCCAGTTGTCGCTCCTTCTCATAGCGCAGTACTAACTGCAGAACTTCCCCAACGCTGCATCCCTTTTCCACAGCGGCAGAGGAGAGCTGGAGTAGCTGTGGAGAGCAGAAAAAACAGTCGTGGAGGCATAATATCCCAGGAAAGGTTGCAAAGAAACTGGCATGGCCAGACCCAAAGGCTGGATAGACTTGAGGAACTGGCAGCAGGAGAGACTAGAATTAGAGGTAGAGAGCCCTTCCTTTGCCAGGCTGCTTGACAGAAGGAAGTTGGTTACATCACCCTTAATTCAAAGAAGAGGTATTAATAATTACCTGCCCATGATATGGAAAATGTGACTTTTCATTAAGATTCAAATCTTCCTGTCTTTCTAAGATGATGCCTTCCCAGGGTATTTGTCAATGGTGTTCTTGCTTTCTAAGAATTCTAAGGATCTAAACTCACGCTAACATCATAAAACGGTCTCCATAAAACAGTCCTGAGACAAACAAGGAAATATGGATGCTGCTTTCCAAGTTCCATAGAGCAACAGACCCTAGATTATCAGAGCAGGAAGGCCCCTCAGCCAGCAATTCAACCTCAGGGAGATCCTGTCCAAAGAGGTGATAGAGACTTGTCACAACAGCACTGCTGATCATTCTCAGCCAAAATGCAGTGCAGGTCTCTGGATCCTAAGTTTAGCCCTCTTTCCTGGACAAAATATGAAAAAGAAGTCAAAATGACTGTTCTAATATGAACACAGTATATTGTCATTCTTCTGAAGTCCTAAAGGCAACAAACTATCTCAAGGAACCAACTTTTTATTTTGTGTATTCTGCTCTTTATAAAGAGTCCAAGGTCAAATAAGTGGGCCAGATATCATGAGGTTTTTCAGAAGAAGAAACTGCCATGTGAGATGTTGAAGTCCATAAGGACACTCCTACGGTAAGTGGATAAAGTCTCCAAAAAAAGCTTTTTTTTAAAAAAAGCAAACAGGAAATGTGGAACTAAAAACAAACAAAAAACAAAAAACATTCAAGATGTACTGAATGGGCTAAATGCCAAAAACAAAGACAAGAGAGACTAGAACAGGTTTTTTTCTCTTAAGAGGGGATAGATGGGGATACACATGAGGGAATGCCCTTTCATTGTGCACCCTTCTGTACTTTTGAATACTGATATCTGCACATGCACTACCTATTCAAAAGCAAATAAGGTCATTTAAGGTAAGTGGGCTCTTGGCTTCCCAGTGCCTCTAGGGTCAATCACCTGAATCAGCATGAGATTATTTGTTTACATTAATCTTTTACCCCCAAAGGTTATTGTCAGGTAGTGTTTTGGAGTTTATGTCATCTAATTGCTCTTAATACTAATGCTCAATGTAAATCTATTCATTACATGAAGTTTAAACTGCTTTTCCACTCTTTTCCTTTCTTAAAATAATGGATGACTATCTTTAGAATGGGCAGAATTGTGGACTACTATTCTGCTGGTCTCATTTTAGATAGATATATTACAAACAGTCTAATTCAAAATAATCTAAAACCATAAAGTATTATGCATGGTACATACATGGGCTTGACTTAAAACATGACTATGGAACCAATGCCCTTTTCACACACTATATTCGCAAAAGCTCTGTTAGATTTTTTTTTTCAAAGTTTTGACCAGACTGTAGCCTCTCCTCCCCCTCACTGCTACTTGCCAAGTATCAAAACAGTTGTGCATTTTACAGAGTGAAAACCTGGTAAGGAGACAGATTTTGCCAAGGACCCTTAGGGGCATATCTAATACTGGGTCAGCTGTCATCTAGCCCATCAGATCCCAATCTTTATGACCTAAGGCACCAGTTTTGAGTAAAATATTTGCACAGACTGGGGTGATGGGGTTGTGGTAGGTTTCTGGAAGGTTTAAAGGAGTTTGCAATCTAGATCCTGCACAGGCACAGTTCATGAAAGGGTTGTGCTCCTATGAGAATCTAATGTCACTGTTGATCTGATAGGAGGTGGAGCTCAGGTTGTGATTTGAGCAATGGAGCAGCTATAAATGCAGATGAAGCTTTGCTGACTTGTCTGCCACTCAACCCTGGTTGTGCACACCCAGTTCTCAACAGAGCTGGAGACCCCTGCTCCAGCCCAAACTTGAATATGCACACACGTCAACTAGGTACTTTGCTAAATGAAGAGTCTGACCTAGCAGGTCTGGAAAGCCTCAGATTGTGCACTTCTAACAAGTTCCAACAATGGTGGTCTCCAGATGACATTTTGAGTAGACCGGTAGTCTTGCTAAAACTGAGATTGTTGCTAAGACTGAAGTCAAGGTCACACAGTTTCTTGTTTCAGCTTGATGCAGCCAAATTAGGGCATTAAATAATCTATGTCTTCTCAGTTATTAGAGAAACCTAGTAACCCAGTGACAAGGATTATGAATAATACTTATTAAAAAGAGAAAGTCTCCTCCTCCATATCTTCTGATTTCCATGAGGATGAATTCTTCCTCCCTTTCTGTATCTCCCTTTCTCCCATCTTCCTTTCCTTTTCTTTTTTCTTCCTTTCTTTCCTCCTTTTTCTTTTCTTCCTTCCTTGCCTTCCTTTCTTCTTTATTCATTCCTTTCCTTTTCTTTCTCTCCTTCCTTTTCTCCTTTCTTCCTTCTTTCCTTTCCTTTTTCTTTCTCTCCCTTTCTTTCTTTCTGTCTGTCTGTCTTTCTTTCTGTCTTGTGCTAGGGGTCAGACTTTTTTCTTCTTTTCTTTCTTTCTTCTTTCTTTCTTTCTTTCTTTCTTTCTTTCTTTCCTTCCTTCCCTCTTGTACTAGGGAGGGACTCATACATACAAGCAAATGCTCTACTACTGAGTTATACCCCCAGCTCCAAAGATGAATTTTTCTAAAAAACTAATTGATACAAGTCATTGTTCCAAGATAACCCAAAGTTGGGTGTGTGTGTATAGATATTGTCTCACTCTTTCAATTCCTCCACTCTGCAGCATCAACTTGAGCACTTGTGCATGCTCTCCAGATCTAGTATCCCTTGGGTGAGCAATCCTGAAGACTCACTGGGAGACTTTGGTGGGGGCAGAGAGCTTGGAAGACACTTACTTTATCATTAACAGTGGTGATAGTTCAATCTCCCATCTGTCTTTAATCTTACTTCTAAACTGATTCAGAACTTAAGTGTTATTTATTGAATTCCTACAAAGCACCAACACAATCTAGACAACAACCTCAGAGATTAGTGACAAGTTTGAAATGGCCATAAATCGAACCCATTTTCTCCCTCTTCAACCTTTCCCAGTGATACTTTTCAAAACCTCCACTTTACTTCAGGCAGTTCTATTCTACCCAAAAGTCAGTCTGAAGCTCAGACCTTAATCTGATTCTTTCACCAAATCTCTTGGAAGTTCTTTATTTGTATGCTCCCACCAATAAATGCAGAAAACTGAAAAATATCATTTACCTTTTTTTCCCTTAGATATGTCTGATTGGGCAAGATCTAATTTTAATTCATCCATTATCTCTGCCAAGAGGAATGATCTTCAAGTTATTACTGTTTCCATTTAACCCTTCCTATAGTAATATTCCCATTCAGAAAGCAAATAGTACACAAACTCCAAATTAACCCTTAGGAAAGTGTTATGGTTTATACATTGTGTCAACTTGAGAAGTCTAGAAGCTTAATTAAGTAACTGGGGCAGCTCTACATCCTGGGGTGTAGAGCACAAGCAGTTACCTGTTCATTGTGTCAATTTGAGAAAGTCAGAAGTTTAACTGAGAGACTCAGCAGGGAGCCAGGGTTCTTACTTTGTAAACATCCTCATCCTGTACAAAGGAAGGCAAGGAGATTTGTGAATGCTACACCCACCCTGGAGTGGGGGCGTGTCCTGTGTACAATATAAGGGAGGAGAGAAGAGGCTTGCTCTTGCCCCTTTTACTCTGTCTGCTTTTGCTCGGCTTCTGTCTTGAAGTCTTGCCCCTGTGCTGTGTCACCCTGCCTTGGAGCCAGCTGATTATGGACTGAAACCTCCAAAAACTGTAAGATAAATAAACCTTTCCTTCCCTAGGTGTCAGGTGCTTTGTTTCAGCAAGGAGGGAAAACTAACTAAGACAGAAAGCTTTCCAAAGACCTCTGACCTTTCTTTCTTACCTTCTCCTGGATCCCCTCATCATCACCAGCAAAGTACAAAATAGGGACATTGAGTTCAGAGGCAGCTACCCACTGAAGGACGGCTTGCAGCTGCTTGTTCTGGACTGTGTCTGTTAGGTTGTGGTTGCTGACGATCACCTTGGGGGCTGCACATCCTTCAGGCAAGTGTCCTGAAAGACACCTCAGCTCATTGTGGATATTTTGATAGGCGTTCTGCAGGAGAGCTTCTGCTGTCCCTGTGCCCTTGACGGGTAAACACTCATATAAACTATCTGGGAGGGCTGAATTTGGCCTGCTGGCATCTCCACACTTATCATCTCCCAGTTCTACCAATGGAGGGTCACAGGACTTGGCAATGATGACACACAACTTCATCACAGAGTCCATGAGCTGTTCTACCATCTGCCCGCTCATGTGGCCATCTACCTGGCTGGCGACCATCTTGGTCAGTTCAGAGAAGGGATCACCAGCCTCACTGTCTTCACACAGCTTGGTAGAACAAGGGGTCACAGGTCTTTCACACTGGTTGCCACCTTCTTCCTTAATATGCACCTTGGGTTCAGAGCAATGGTCACTCTTAAAAATGGTCTCACTAAGTAAATTCCGGATGAAATTGAAGAAAACATCAATGAGATCCTTCTTTCCCATTTGCTCCTGTTCACAAACCTTATGAGGATGCTTAGACTCATTGGGAGCTACAGAAGACTTGTTAGGGGGAAAGCTGGTGGTGTTAGCAGCTTCACAGAAGCTCTGTGCATCCATTCTTCCTCCCTGGGCCAGATGATATTGAATCAGAAGTAGGGCAGATACGATCAGGTCCTTGGCCCAGGAGTCTGAATAACACATGAAATTCTCAAGATCTTCTGACTGGTGCAGAGGAGGGCTGAGGTTGCAAGTATCCTGATCTTCAGTGAGAGTGTCGGACATAGGGCTATCCTGCTCGTTAGGAGCTGCTGATGTTGCACGCTCAGGACATGGAGATTTACAATCTTTATGGTGACTTTTGTGCCACATGTTCAATCCCTCTTTGATGATGTGTTCACCTACAGTTTCGATACATGTCTTCTCCTTCTGTGGTTTGCAGGTGGAATACATATTTTCTTTCAATTTAGCTTCAGATCTCATTGAAAAGTTCATGTTCCGGTGCTTGGGGTCACCCATTCTTCTCGTGGAGGTGAAGGAATAACTCTCGGACTTGCCCTTGGTGCTCCTGACAGTCTCAGGGATTTTCTTGGCAAACACCACATCATAGAGTTTCCCCAGCATGGCATCCATGATATCTGTGGCCTTTTGGCTTCCATGAGAAAAGAGACTTCTTTTCACAGCAGAGACGAAGTCTGAATCAGTCATGAGGGTTCCTGTGACATTGTGGAGGTTTGTCATGAAGGAGTCGATGAGATCTGAGACAACCTCTTTTGCATGCTTGATCAGGACTCTCTTCAGCAGGATGGTGGCGATGGTTGAGTCTTTCACTTGGATCCTCAGTGTCTTCATGATGGAGGCCATCATATCAGAAACTATACTGTTGGCATAGATCATGTTCCCTTGACTAACAGAAGCAGTGAAGTCATCAGGCCTTTCCTTCCCTTTGGACATCTTTTTCTCTGCAGGTAAGGACCGCCCACCCTCTTTGGAACCTCCCGGATCTCGAGATTCAAACACTTCCTTATAGAATAAAGACTTAGAAGCAGGCTTGTTACCTGGACACTTGCTTTCCTTGATCTTTAAAGTGCTCTTGTATTTCAGATTTGGGGGACTGTGTGATCCTGAGGCTCTGTCTCCAGAGCCGGGAGCCTTGTCGGCATCAGCACTTTTGTCTCCAGAGCCAGAAGTCTTGTCGGTGTCAATGTTCTTGACACATGCAGAGACAGTCGCATTCACCAACTCAGATGCTACTGTGCTGAGGCTTTTCTGGGGTGTGGGTTCATCCCCCATATACATTGATTGATGGATACATTTTTTTACAGTGTCATCGATCTTCTCATTGATCTCTTTGCGGGCCATGGCTATGACTAGATTCGCGATGCGATTTGCGTAGAAAGAGACTTCATCTACTGAGTTCTTGTTACCAGCCTGGGAAGGAGTCTCTTTGTGAGTCATCTCAAAATGCAATCTTCCTGGACTGCCCTTGGTGGTGGTGTTGTAATAGTCTACAGAGAAACCTTTGCGTGGGTCTCCGGGGTTGGCCAATTCCTCACCAAATGATGATTCTCCAGGTTTGAACTTAGCATCTTGGATCTCTGCTGTGCTCTTTTCCAGGTCTCTGCGGAGCCAGCTGAGTACTCTGATGGGATCTGTTGCAGCTTCCTTAAAAACAGACAAGGTTTTATCTGACTATAGCAAAGCAAAGCTATGGGATCTCCAAGATAACCTCAAGGGCCTGTTACTAAAATTGTCATCCCTCTCAGGCTTCCTCCATCATTTCAGTAAAAGTAAGCTACATTTATTGAGTGGTTACCAGGTACAGGCACTATTTCAAATATGTTAAGACTAATATCTCATTTAATGTTATTCTCATAATAATGTTAGTTTATTATCTCCATTTTACAGGGAAGAAATTGAAGAACTGAGAGGTTAGTTAGCTACTCATTTGAAGTTATACAGCCAATTGTTGATACAGCAGGAATTCTAATCCATAGCCCACATTCTCTGCTACTACACAGATGGTTTCTAGCTACATGCATCTTTAAACTCCAATATCATCAATCTTGTAGAAGAGTCAACATTTGAACTGAATCAGTGGGTATGTTTTGTATTGATATTAATTGCTACTTCCTAGGGCTTATTTGTTTTTGTTCAGGTTTCTTATGTGTATAGTTTTCCCCCCAAAATGGAAAAATTGTGCATAATTAATCATCTGTCAGCGTACACAATCTTAATATACTAAATGGCTTCCAATGGAGTAGATGACATCAATTAAGTCAACAGCCTAATTTACAACTGAGGAGTTAATATCTATGAGCAATTCACTGGTTTTGAGGGACTACAGGCTGTGCAATGGATACTAGCTGTAATGAGCACATGCAAATATTTGTGTATGTAAATATTATAATCTATACATGGAAAAATTCTTCACTTGACATAGGATAAAATTATGTTACTAATAACAATAAAGTGTCCCATTTACTAATCAAATGTGAAGACCCTTGTAATTATTGGACTTCATATGTTTATTTACAAATGAGGTTGGGTGTGGTGGTGGATACCTGCAATCCCAGCACTTGGGAGACTGAGGCAGGAAGATTGCTATGAGTTCAAGGCCCATCTGAATTACATGGTAGGACCCTGTCTCAAATAAAGGAGAGAGAAGCTGGACGTGGTGGCGCACACCTTTAATCCTAGCACTCGGGAGGCTGAGGTAGGTGGAGTGTTGTGAGTTCAAGGCCGGCTTGGGTTATAACGTGAGCAAGGCCGGCCTGAAGTACATAGTGTGACCCTGCCTTAAAAAAACTAGGGCCTGGAGTTTGGCTCAGTGGCTTAAGCACCTGCTTAACAGGCATGATATTTTGAGTTCAATCCCTGGTACTGACCAAAAAAAAAAAAAAAAAAAAAAAAGGAGAGAGGGTGGGAGAGAAATGACCACAAGGACTTAAAGAATATCTTACTGTTTTTAGACCCTAAACACTAGTATACTTCCAAAATAAATAGTTTATCACTAAACTAAAATTTACCAGCTATTATTTGTAAAGTACTTTTGTAAAGTTTGCCAAGAACTTCATTAAATACTTTATACAATTATTCCGTTTAATCCTCAGATTCACCCTCTAAGGTAAGTTTTACTCTTCTAATTTCACTGGTAGGAAAACAGAAGCTTAGAGAAACTAGATAATATGGCTAGTATCTCACAGATGGTATGTGACAGGGGCTCATAAATCCAGTTCTGCCTCTAAATCCAGTGCTCTCCCATCCCAATGTTACAGGCTGCATTGGTAATTTGGAAGCAAAGAGAAGCAGTGGTGCCAGTTGTCTGCAAAGCTGGTTTAAGCTGCTCATTATTATGTCAGTGTTAAGGGCAAGTTTTTGGTTTCAAATCCTCCAAATGGTCCCCTTACTATGAATAATAGCTGCCACAGTAGAAATGATAGCTTCAGTGGAAATTGCACATTGTCTATGGTATACCCTTTCACAGTACTCAATTGTCATTCTCTTGGAGTTCTGTACAACTCTGTAAACTCTTGCTGATTGACAACAAGGCTATTATATATAATTTTTATACACATGAAAGAGGAGGTTTGACTGATTTCTCCCACAGTGGAAAAAGGTCACCTGTGTCTCTCTGTGCACACACAGCACACTATTTCTGATTTATGCTTTTGAACCTCACTAGTTTCTTGTTAGTGAATCACACAAAATCTTTAACATGTGTTTACTTTTATAACATTTGAGAGTCATTAGCTTATCTTCTTCTGAAAATGATCTTTTGATAGATTTAGAAGTCTTCCAGTAAGATGCCCTAATAAAGGTAAATGGTATCTCAAGAGAGGTGTACCAGAGACCTCTTTCCTTGGCTCCCAGAGTGACAAGAGGACATTGCAGATGCTCTTGCCTTAGTTTTCCTTTCTAATAATTTTGTTCCTGGTTTTCATTTTGGCCCATTCATGGCCAGTAATCATTGGTGGCAGCAGTGATTAGGATCCTGGCTTATTGCCTGAATCACCTCTTGGATGGAGTAATGATGTATATGTCTATGCTGTTGGATGAGAGATAATAGGAAATCTATTTGAATGGTCTGCCTTTAATTTTTCTGTATTAAAGGGCAGAGGTCAATAGAATATCAAGGAGAATCAATTTGGGTTGATTCTTGTGCTGCGCTTTGGTATTTGCTAACTATATGTCTTAACATCTTATGTAAATTTGTTAGTATTTTCTCTTTTAGGTTCCTATAGATAGAAAATAGACTTGGGACAAATAGAAGATGGGGCTCATAACCTGTTTACATGCAAATGTATTTAATAGATGTTGATACTAAGGATATTCCATTAGATAATGAGAGCTATATAAAGAGAGAAGTGTTTATAATTTATTTTCATTCTGACCCTAATATTGGCACAATGTCTGGGCTAATTTACTGCCTGTTATGATTTAGATCTAGAATGTTCCTTCAAAGCCTCATATGTTCCGAGGTGGGGAATTGGAAGGTGATTGGATTACTGGAGCACTAAGTTCATCAGTGAATTAGTCTATTGATGAGTTCATAGCTGAAGGTGCTGTTGGGAGGTGGGACCTGGTCAGAAAAGACAGACACTGACAGTATGACCTGGAAGGGTTCATCCTTGATTCTCCTTTCCCTGCTCCTCTCTTCCTGGCCATCATGGGTTGAGCAGCTTTCCCATGCCAGGCCAATCCAGCTTGTCATTTCTATACTGGAGTCAGCCAATTATGAACTGACTGTCAGAGCGCAAATAAACTCTGTTTTCTGTACATTGTGGATGCTAGTATTTTGTCCCAGTGATAGGAAAGTGAACAACACACCTCTCACTCCAAATCCACTCTTTTTTGCTTTGCTTTATGACTATAGCTGGAATTGGAGCCTTTAAATACTTCTCTTGCAGTTGGTTTTGTCAACACGGGGCACTCCTCCAGAGGGCCCTGCACAGTCACAGCAGGAGAGGGCTTCTGGAATGGTTTGCATCTTTTGACAAGTTTCCATTGGCAGCCACTCAATGTCCAAAGAGACCAGAAGAAGTCTTGGCTTAGGGAGAGAGAGCCCCTGAAAACTCTTAGTTTCTTGTTCTTTTTCTCTCAGTCTGAGAGAAGGAGATGTTTTCTGCATGTGTTATTTCTGGAACTCTTAAACTCCTTTAAATGTCTTTTAGTAGTTAACTGTCTTTTATTAGTAAACAGTTTTTAACATAAAATGACTGATGTGGTTGCTATCTTCTGACTATGTTTTGACTGATACAGTGCCAGATATTAAGCATTTAATAAATGTTGAATGGTAACAGCAGAGTGACATGCGACTCAGAAGAGAGGCTATAATTCTCAGAATTTTAAGGCAACCGACATTTCAGAGAATATCTTCTGTGAACCTTGGAGACATTTATTTCCAACTCATTTCTGTTTGAAAACTACGCAAAAATTTGCAACTGTAATATATACTTTTTTTCACTACAGCACATTTCTCCTGGAAAGTACATGTAAAAAGCATTTTTAAAGCAGGGAGTGTTGGCGCATGCTTATAATCTCAGCACTTGGGAGGCTGAGGCAGGAGGATCGTTGACAGTTTGAGACCAGCCTGGGCTACAAAGTGAGCTCAAGGCCAGCCTGAACTGCACAGTGAGACCCTGTCTCAAAAAAAAAAAAAAATTAAAAAAGCATTTTTTTCCCAAAACACAGAATTTGTTGGAGAAAAGTGGGAAGTGTTTTTTCTATAGGTGGTCATTTTTTCCCATTGAAAATCTCACCTTAAAATATAAGAGGTGGGTGGGAGTGGTAGAGAGAGCAAGGCTCTTCTTGATGACAGCTCACATATCCCTAACCTGGTGCTCATGAACACGTTATGTTCAGCCAGGCATGGAGATGCACGCCTATAACCCCAGGGAGAAGATTATGAGTTTGAGCTTAGTGTGGGCTAGCAAGTGGGCTACATGGTTAGATCAGGTCTCAAATATACAAACCAAAAAAGAAGCTTACTCTTACCATTTTCCAGTCCTGGGGCTGGTCGTCTCCAGGTGAATAAACATCAACTTTGCATACTCCATTTTGGCTTTGTAACCAGTCGACCTTATTGGACATCTGGAAACAGAGAAGAAAAGTCATCAAAGGACAGGTTACATGAAAGTAAGGAGAACTAAGGGGCATGATGGAGATGCAGGAAGTAGGAGCAATACCTCCAGTAAAGAGCTACCCAGAGAACTAACTCGAAGCTACTTAACTCTCAGCATCCTCATCCTCAGCTCTCAGTTGCAGGCAGATTTCCTAACCATATTGTCTCTAGTGATGCATTTGTTGTCTGGCACACACTGGTGCTTCGCCCGTATTTGTTAAATGAATGAGTGGCCACATCCTACTCTTGTTCCTTGCATGAAAACTTTCCTGCTTCCCCTCTTTGATTTTTAGTGAAGACTCAGAACTAAATGTGAACAAAACAGAATTATTCCTTTTTTTGCCAGTTCTTACCCAATGAAGTGATTTTTTAAGATGTAGATGCCTTATTTTTAACTAATTTCTAGAGGAGTGCATTTAGCAGCTTCCTTTAGACCAATTTCTCTTCCAATCAGCCAAGGATCCCAGGGGGATTCTTACTTCCCTGGTTCATCCAAATGTCTAATGCCAGACAGAGATGCTATCTGTATTATCCAGCGTCCTTCCGGTATGGATTCGTTTTCAGCCCTCCGACAGTTTGCTGTACTCTTGCATCTCAGTAAGGGCTTTACCATGTACCTGATCTACTCAGTTAGAAAACTGAGATTCACTTGAATGGTCTTCTCTCACTCTAGCCTCCCTTAGCTGCTACTACTATCTTCCATTGCAGACATTTTTCTTAAATGAACTGTTTATACTCCCTGTCCTCATTGGTCCATCTCATATCCTTACTCCACATGCTCTTTTTTTTAAATTTTTATTTTAAAGAGAATAAAGCAAAACAAAACAAATCAGAAAAAGGAGATAAGAACAGAACAATGCAAGCAACACAGGACTCCAAAACAAGACATCTGGAAATCAACAGTGGCTATCATAATGACTCTTGTTTTCTTTGAAATAGTTCTCCATACCTTCAGACACAATAAATAAATTCAAACAAAACAAAATAGTATAAAACTAATCAAAACAAAAGAGTGAAAGCATTATGGGCCTTTGAAACAAGACAATAGGAAACCAACAATAGCTACCAAAATATCACTTGTTTTCCTCCAAATAGTTGTCCATACCTTCACATATATTGAAATCAAATAATAGAAAACAGACTAAAAACAATTAGAGAATAAAAGCATCCTTGGGCTTCAAAACAAGATGATATGAAATCAGCAATGTCTATCATAATGTCTTGATTTCTTCAAAGTAGCTGTTCATACCATTGCACATAATAAAATCAATTCTTGTAAATTCTGTAGAAGTTCTAGGCATTTATAAGCCTATACATGTATATCTATCCTTTCTGTATTAGAGGGTAAAACAAAACAAAACAAAACAAAATACAAGAAAAACAAGAAGCAAAAGAGACAAATAAATAACAATAAAAAGAACCCAAAATAATAACAATACAGGTGGTAGGAACATAACAAAGGTTATTTTGCTTAGTTATTTTCAGAAGAGTTACTCAGATTATCAGATAGACTTGCAAAATTGATCTTATCCTATGAATGTTAACCATTTTGTTCCAAGAATAGATACAGTAGTACTATCATCCCAGCTATCCTAAGTGTATATATACAAATTTATGTCTTCTTTCTTTTCCTTTCCTTCTTTTCTCCTTTTCCTTGAGTTATTTTTTGCCCTTTGAGCAGTTTCTTACCCTTTCACAATATTTATTGAAGATTTTGTATCTTATTTACTCTTTCACTTTCTTACACTATGGTATTTACACGTGAGTTTATTTCACTTATGAGCATGGTCTCAAATCGCATCCGTTTACCTATAAAAGCCTCAATGTGATCCTTCTTTATAGTTGAGTAATACTCCATTGTGTAAAAATACCACATCTTTTTTATCCATTCCTTGGATGAGCATTTGGGTGGTTTCCAAGATTTAGCTATTATAAATTGTGCTGCTATAAATATGGGTGCACATATATCACTGTGGTATGATGTTTTCAGTTCTTCTGGGAATATGCCTAGAAGCAGAATAGCTGGGTCAAATGGGACTTCCAATCCCAGCATTTTGAGGAAGCTCCAGACTGATTTCCACAGTGGCTGCAGCAGTCTACATTCCCAAAAACAATGCAGAAGAGTTCCTTTCCCCCCACAGTGTCTCCAGCACTTGTTATTGGTGGTTTTCTTGATCCTGGCCATTCTTTCAGGAATGAGATGAAATCTCAGTGTTGTTTTAATTTGCATTTCTCTAATGACAAATGATGCTGAACATTTTTTCATATATTTATTTGCTTTTTGTATTTCTTCACCTGAGAAGTGTGTGTTCATTTCAGTTGCCCATTTTTGGGTTGGGTCTTTAATTTGCGGGGCGGGGTGGGGTTGCTGACTTTTCTCAGTTCTTTTTATGTTCCAGATATAAGTCCTTTGTCTGAGGGACAGTGCTCCATCCCTTTTTGTCTGTTTATTTTTTTAAATTGCAATCCTTTCACCTCTGCCTGAGTGCTGGAACTTAAAGTGTGTGTCACAATGCCTGGTTTTTCTCTCTTTCTGTAAGTGGCTGCTACACTGTAGAAATTTAGTGAATTTGGTTGTTGCTGATATCAAAGTCTCAACTGATTTTGTTTTAAATAAAGATTGTGTGTGTTTCTTTTTCACCATTCACTGTAAAGCTTTCCCATGGAACCCGTATTTTTGCTTTTCTTTAGTAATAATAGCATCTTTTGCAGATGCTTTGTCTACATAGCTATATAAATCCTGCCCATCCCCAGTACTTTGTTGTCTTACCAAGGCTTCAGAAATAACAAGAAGAGGATTAAAATAGATGAGAACTGGACTCAGAGAAATACCAGTCTGATTCGACTCTCAGAACACCCGAAAGAAAAAAAAAAAGTGGAACAGCCAGACAACATAAAAGAAACGTCAGTAAGTAGGAAAGCTTTCACCCTTGGTGTCACACAGAGAAAGGAGTAAGATCACTCTTACTCCCTAAAGGATGGCCAGAGAGATCTGGTCAAATCTGTCAACAGAATTAGATGCTGTTAACAAAATCTGCTGGGTGGGAGACTCATTAAAATGGGCTGGACAGAAGAAGGCTAGGTTGAACATAAAGTTGTCCATCATTTGTCACATGAATTTTGCCTTTTAGCCACAGAAGTTCAGAAAATGGGCCGTTTTATCAGTACACTGGGATTTCCTACCTCTGTAAGCTCTGGATTAGTGAACCACAGTAGACTCCAGAATATACTTTTAACGTCAATGAGATGCTGGGATGTTCTTGTTCAGCTCTAGATCTTGTTTCCTCCCCCTGCCTTATATGCACCTCTTCTTTGTTGGGGCTGGGGGATGACATCAGAATCCCAACTGGTGATATCACTGTCTCTATAGCAACACTGTAAGGTGTCCACAATTAGACACTGAAAGGACAAGAGGAGAGGCAAGGCTATACCCCAAAGCTCTGGTATTTACTCTGGAAGGAGTAGGCTTGCTTTCTCTTACTTCTCTTTGAGTGTTTAATTTAGGTAGGGTTGTACAGGAAGGAAAATTTTGTCAATGGATTTCATTTAAAATAGCAGAGTAAATATATACTAACAAATCCAGATAGTTGCAGAGGAGAATGTGAAACAAAAGAATTGAGGGTCTCCTAAACTTCTTACATAAAGCTCATGAAATCATTTCATTTTTGGGATCCAGCCTGGACACCTTATGAGCATTTTGTCTGTAGCAAGAAAAAAAAATCTTTTGGGATATTTTGCCTAACCTGACTGCCGCGTCCTTCTCTAGCCATGTTCTGTTGACAAGGTCCAAACATGGAAGAAGATAGATCTTCAAGGAGGACGTCTTCTAAGAAAAGGCCGCAGCATAGAAATTGGCTTTGCGGGAATGGGTTAACATTTCTGGGAAACTATAATGTTAATTTGTGTTCCCGATCCAATTTGGAGGATTTCTTCTATTTTCTTTCTGGTGCACCAAATCAGTAAACAAAACTCCCTAAGAACAAAGGAATAATCAATAAAATGTTTTTTCTTACAATTGATGGTCTGACATTTGAATAGGACTAACGAGATTAAGATCAGACCAAAAGTTTGGGAGCCCTTAAAGATAATGATAACGATCAGTTGGCTGGGGCTGTCTGGGAGCCTCCCTACAGAGATGCTAATATATTGCTATAGAGATGAGATGGGTAACACATTCTTGCAATTGCAGGAACATAATGGGGAGATAAGGGGGTTAATTTAGGGCTAGGTATACTCTTATGTTTTATAGGCTTTTAGATAAGGACACCATTAGAGAGTACTTGTTAATAGTACTAACATACTTCTAGGCTTTTAACTAGGTATACATTTTATGACTATGCTAACTAAGCATATGACTATAGGAACCATGTTATTGTAGAGACATTCCTTGCTTTTCTTTTTTTCTTATCTAAACTTCCGACCCTGGCCAAAAAGGGGGTATATAACACCTTGTTTGAGCTTACAATAAACGAAGCAGATTCACACAGTCTCTGAGCTGTTTGTGTGTCTGTTATCCACGCGCCGACGCTCAGCCCACCTTCGGGGACTCTGTGGACCTAGCCCGGCTAGACCGCGGCACCTGACCACCTCTGAGTTATAATGTATCTTTGATAGTCAGAAATTAAGTAGTGCTAACTTATTTTTTGCGACAATACAAGGACCAAGAGGCATTTGGTGATTCCTTCAAAACTGAGGAAGATTTTTCAATATACTCTCTTTGAAAATGTTGCCATACATACTCTTTAATGATATGAAATACAGTTTCCATGAAGCAAAAAATTTCCAATCAAGGAAAAGACAAGGTATAGATTAAAACTGCAACATTCAAAAGTGACTAGTTTATTACAGGTTTCCTTCAGCTAAGTTATTATCTTTTATATTAAGTCTCAGTTTCTTCCTTAAAATACACTGGGCTTATTGGTTTCTTAAGATTCTTTCCACCTCTGGTGTTTAATAGTTTGGATACTCCGGTGTTTATCTCCACAAGATCATATATTTGCACATAGCACTTTGCAGTTGACAAAGTTCCTTCACATACATCATCTGATTCTCACAATAACTTTTCAAGACAACACAGCAGGTATTTTTCTCCGTTAGGTGTAGCAACTAGCAACTGGTAGAAGCGGCACTGGAGGATCTAATGTTCTGGAAGTTAAAATCAGAGCTCTTTCAACTATACCTGGACATGCTGAAATTACAATTGAGAATGTGAGGCAGTGTTTGACTAAGAAAAGTTATGTAACTGTTAAACAGGTGTCAGGAGGTTGCAGATGACAGTAGGGTACATCAATTTATCAGATCCAGGAAAATATTAACATATCAGTCAAATACAGTATTAGCAAATAATGAGCACTAAGTGACTACAGAATGAGGCAAAATCAAACAAGAGATAATATAGCATCACTAAGCTTCTCTGACAAAATTCACGGGTTTCTTTCCTCTTCCAATTCAATTTGGGTTACACTTTAGTAAGCAGTAGAGTGGGACAGAATGGAAACAGGATCTTACGTGCCTAACAATAAGGAACCCCTACTCTTTACAGGCTTGCTGTCCATCCCAACAACACATGCAAATCACTGAAGGAATTACTAAATCTCGAAAGATTTGCCCAGACTAGGTTGTTTTCTGATAAGCCTACAGTGTATCTTATAGGCTCATTGACTGTCTTCTCAGAGATTTCAAGAGGTGACCAGAAAAAAGTATTACATATCTGGGGGTCAAGGTCTCGCTATGTAGTTTAGGCTGGCCTCCAACTTGTGGCAATTCTGCCTCAGCCTCCCAAGGGCTGGGATTACAGGCATGCGCTACCATGGTTGGCAGAATAAAGTATTTCAAAATGCAAGTTTATAGTCTTATGTTTCTGGAGTTTCCTCAGTCTCCACCTGTCTCTAGAACAATGCAGATTTTCAAAAGGATTCATAGTTTAAACAACAACAACAAAAATTACAAACTATTACACTAGAGAGGGCCACCTGCAGTTTCCTGGTAGAAAAATGTGCAGAAAGTATACAGGGCTACTGGCTTTTAAATAACACGGTAGGGGTTTGAGATTTCCGTAAGCCCACACAGGAATCACACTCCAGGTTAAGAACTTGTAGATTCATCAATAGGTATTAAGTACTTTGTTTTAAAAGAACAAAACACGCTAAATGGAATGATCACCACTTGAGTATTCAGAGAAGCCTGCAAAATCACTCAGGCGCAGAAACAGCATTCCATGGGATGTGCATATCAAAGTACAAGGCCCCGACAAAAGAATGCCTTGGCGGACTCGCGCTGCGTTTATTTAGGGCGCATGTTCATTTCCACTACTGTTTTTACACCTTTTCTCTTGGAATTTCTCGAGCGCAGGGTCACACCTCCTCTCCATCCTCAGCCTCACTTGGGCTGCCCTCTCTGGTCCTTATAAAGGAGCTGAGAACCAAGAAGAAAGTTGAGCTCCTACACCTCGGTTCTGCCATTTTGTATTCCCTCGAGTCAGTCCCTCCAGTCAGTCTCGATTTCAGGTTCCTCAGCAAAATGCCTTTGTCTTTAATGTCCATTCCAGAGCTAAGATTCCAAAATCCTTTTTCTATTTCTCTCCCTTCCGGTACCCGCCGCCTTCCCAGCTTCCTTCTCAACTGCGTCCTTGCCCAACCTATAACCCATCAGTTCACTTCCGGGTTAGCGCCTGCGCAGACTGCTGTGGGAAAGAATATTTGACCCTGATGAGAAGCCGTAGTCAGCCGGAATGCGAGCCGAGGGGGGTTATGGGAGAAGATGGCGGCCGTTGTTCACCCGCAGGTTGTTCGCGGTCTGCCAATGTCACGTAAGTGTCAAAGGGAGCTGCGGCCCCTGATCGAGATTCCGAGACAGGAATCAAAGACTACGGGAGTGCGGTCCCTCCAGTTCATTGAGCAGTCTGATTTGTCTGGGTTCGGAGCTGCCTCAGCCTAATTTCTCCTTTACTTTTCCACTTCCCCGGTTTACCTATTAAAATGTGCACTTGGAAAAGTCAAGAGAACAAGAGCAATGGGAAGGGAAGAGGAGAAAGTAGGGACTCGTAAATGTTAGGGTCGTAAGGCCTTGAGGTTATGAAAAATATTTGAATGGAATCGGGGGAGGTACCGGAAAGGGGGAGGAAAAATGGGTAGCAAAGGAATTTCTCCTGAATTATTGACTTTATGACCTTGTGCAAACCATTAATCGGTCCCATCTTCAGATTCTTTGTATAACGATGGCAATAGTAATCTCTCAACGTCAGGGAGTTTCTGAGAAGATTAAATGAAGTACTGTATAAAAGCCTTTCTAATCAAAAGCATCTCTACAGATGTAGAATGTGTTAGCTTGGGGCCCTAGAACCTGGAGGAGACAGGGATGTTTGTGGAAAGAAACTGGAACTTTTTGGAAAGGAAAGTGAAGAAGAGTGAAGGTTGTATTCGAACTTGTCAGCGTTATTTGTTTTCTATGCTGATTGAATCTGTTTTTAGTTCTCAAATGGAAAACATACATTTGCTTTTTCAGTCACTAAAGAGCAAGAGAAGCTAAGAAATTAGAAATACAGCTACACTTCATCATCCTTTCACCCTCTATGTCACCAGTATGCCACAGTAGACCCACAAAAATTTATTTTTCCATAGCATATTTTAGTCATTACAGTATAATCATTTTCTTTCAAAATTGGCTGTAAGAATCCCTCTTAGAGCTTTATGAAGAATGAAAGTGGGGACTCGGTATAGAAATATCACATCCAGATTTTTGAGATTAGCTTCTTGCACCTTAAAATTTTAAAGCCGTATAGGTAGTTCTGATGTTCAGCTGAGGAGAGATTCAGGACGGTTTACGGAACCCTTTTTTGTTTTTCATTTTGATTAGGACTACATAGCATTGGGAAGAAAGGTGGTGCACATCATTTACAGTGGATAGTTTTGTAGTCATGAATTCTTTGCAAAGGTATTTGCTGGTTCTTGCTGAACTATTACATTAGTGAGACATCGTGTAGATTGTGAATTATAACTTGTTTTTTGAATACCTACCATATGTAGCCACAGTTCTGGATATTTTCATTACTTTTTCCCCCCTTCAGCTTATTTTTCTTTAATAGATACTGTATCTTGTGCTTGTGAGCACTCAGCTTGTCTCTAGTAAAATAAACTTTTGAGTAAACCATGGACACTCGAGGGAGTAATGTAATCCAAACACTAGTACAGAACTGTGTGAAACAATTTTATGTGCTTACATGTGGCAATACCCTTAAGTACAATACAAAACCAAAAAAGGGAAAGATTATTGTTATGTGAGGTAGTAAGGGAAGATTGGAAGATGAATGGAAAAGTGGTGCCTATATATCAGTCTGTTTAGTGTTTTTAGGATCTGGAAAGTCAGGTGTTGGGCATTTCCCACTGGCAAAGACATGGTAGTGGAATGGAGTCAGAAGGTGCTCATGGAAAGAGTGAAATGATTACATATATCATGGACACTGGAAAGAAGTTGGATGTGTTACCTGAGATCAGATAATGAAAGCCTGTGAAAGCCCAGCAGAGTTTAGAACAGTTATTTCCACTGTGAATTTTGCAAGAGGAACCAATGAGATATAAAAAAGCATTGTAACTTAAAATTTGTCTGTAATAATAGCTAACGTTTATGGAGTTCAAACTGTACACCAGACACTATTCTGCTTGCTTTAATATCTACTTTATAATATGTAACATATTGGCATTCTAGATAACAGGTGTATAATTTTAAATAAATATCCTTTAAAATAATGTGCACAAGCAAATATATCTGGACTATTGGTTTGGATATTATAGTGGGAAGTAAGGTTTTTGAGCAAAGAAATATAGTGACTATATAATGAATGGAGAATATTGTTCTCCTACATATTAAATGGAAATAATGGAGAGACTGAAGCCAAAGAGAATTTATATTTATCAATGTCATACTATATGCAAGATGCTTTTTCATACTATATATTAATTCTCATCCCAATTCCCTAAATTATGAGTTGCACCTGCAGTGTCTTTTTTACTGTGAAATTCTGTTTATAGAATAGCACTTGGCCCATAATTGTTGAAAAAACAGTATCAGGTTAGTTACCTTCTGAGGAATTTCAAAGTAATAGTAAATGAAAGCTACTGTCATTTGTGTCGTGATACCTAGCTTACTTTGTGGTAGACAATAAAATGCTTTATGTACATTTATTCTAGTCCTCATAACAGTCCTTTGAGGTGTTACTTCCTTGTCCCCGTATTGTTTCTGTTCCATTGCCTCTTCCATTTCCCCCTGTCATGTATCCTATTTTTACTACCTTTCTCACTCACCATTTATTCATTCCCTTTCAGATATTTTTCAGCTCCCTATTCCATCTCCCTTTGTCATAAAAAGCAGTGACCCCAATTATACCAAGCTTTCCTAGTATTTTCTGCTGGCTCCCAAGTATGAGACAGTGAGGCCAGAGAAAACTGAACTAACTGGCTTTATTTTAATCTCAAGTAGATTTCCAGCACTACATTTTTCTAGGAATTTTGCTTTTGAGACTTTCTTTGTAACAATTACCTAAGTTTGCTAGTCTCCTAAAACTTCTCATGTGTATGTTTGTCTCATTTTTAGCTTTGCAGAGAAGTCAGAGGAATCAGTTAAGAACAAACAGTCTCATCCCAGCGAAAATCTAGGAGTTGGCTTGTGATAATTCTCAGTCTTTCATCTCGTTACAGTGGATGAATGCCTTCTGCTGTGACCTAAAGCCAGTTCCTTCACCTTGCCTTCTATACTATTGTCTGTTACCTATGCATTCTCTCTGCTGAATCAGTAATTTTTCCCCTGTTCCTGGGTCATTTCTATCAGCATAGAAATATAATACCTTATATTAAAAGAAAAACCTCCTCACCCTCATGTTCCTCTAGTCTCACTTTGTTTCTTACATCATATTTCCTCAGAAGAATTATCTATAGTTTTGTTATTTCCTCACCTAACATTCTCTCTTTTGCCTGCTCCTAACTGGCTTTCAGTCCCACAAATACACTAAAATTGCATGTTCTAGATTCTGTGGTCTTGTGTCTCATCACTTCACTTTTCTTCCCTTCTTCACTTTTTTTTTTTTGTTTTTTTTTGAGACAGGTTCTTAGTATGTAGTTCAGGCTGGCCTTGAACTCACTATGTAGCCCAGGCTGGCCTCAAACTCCCAGTGATCTTCTGCCTTCCTATTTGTTTCTTGCACTCTTCCTCAGGTGTACAAAGCACCAGTTCTAAGCTTCAAAGTTTGTTATGTGAAAATTGGGTAACTTGCTGTAAAACTCTACTCTGGGAAGTTAGAAGAGACTAACAAATTAGCGTATGTCTAAGGAGATTTAGAGTGAGGAGTAGTTGGTAGAACTGGAGATGCTAACCTGCAGAAGAGAATATTCAATGGGGCTATAATTACTGTACTTAGATACAGAAGAGGTTTTAGACCCTCTGTCCTGAAAAAAACAAGGATAAGGTCTGATGGTAAGACCTGCCAGCTGTTAGGATGGTTGCTGTCAAATAGAGGATGCTACAAGAAATAGTGTTTTTCATGCCACAGGTGTTGAGGCTAAGGACAGAACTTTTGTTTGCACACATATTGTGGAGATGGTGCATCGATGGACAGACTTTGAAGGTTTTTTTCTAGGAACATGAATCCATGAGGAAGAATTGGTGGGAGATTTGACAGATCACTTGCTATTCACCTTTCTCAAAGTCAGAAAATTTTTTCTCAGCATTTTTTCCTCCTGATTTTTGATGTTTTTCAATTAGGTCTGTACTTTTTAATGCTTTGTACCAACAATTCTCTGCCTCTAACCTATACCACAACTTTATTTTTCGTGAGTCATCATTTTAAGAATCTGTTCCACATAGGTCTTTTGCTGTTATCCTACATTAGTCTCATTCCTTTTTACCTCTATTATATGTGTTTAGTGTTTCTCAAGGGATTCTACTATTCCTATTATTCCTCTTGAAAACTTTTCTCAAAACACAGTACCCAAGAATCTTTGCTCATGATAATGTGACTTAATGTGATTTATTTTTCTAGATAAATTATATCCCATAGGGACATGGGATTTACTTTCTAATTTTTATGTATTTTCTGATCGTCTTGGAATTTTCTGTTGTAATACTTTAAGTTTACTAATGTTGTTGCTATTTACATTACTAAGATACTGGTCACAAAATAGTTTTATAAGTTTTCAGGGAAAGAAGTTAGGTTTCCTCAGTTCTACTGACATTTGCCATTTTTGTGTACTCTGGGGTTTTGTTTAAGGTTTTGCCATTACTGCAGTAGCCACATCTGTGTTTCGTGGCCCACCCTACCGCCAGCTCCATCACGCAGTCATCCCTCATGGCAAAGGTGGGCGTTCCTCTGTCAGTGGGATTGTGGCCACTGTATTTGGAGCAACAGGATTCCTGGGACGGTATGTTGTCAACCGCCTTGGTGAGTAACATTCTCAAGTTCAGTATGCTTTCCTACTCTTCATTAGGATTGTCTAGTGAGAAGCCATAAACTTGACTTCTCATTTTAGCGGTATGCAATTTCTGTCTTGGAGTTATGTGATTTTTATGTGGTATTGGATTTAGAAAACATCTGTGCTTCCTATATAGGTCATTAAGATGGGAGTAAGGGAGTCTGGGAAGTTATGGCATCTTGAACGTGGCAAAATATACTATTTTGTTAAATATACTATCAACCTACATGTCATACTAGAATTTAAATCATTATTGTATAATGTATCATATTCTGTAGATATTGATCCTTGTTTTAATCTCATGTTTTAGGACAGATGGGTTCCCAGGTGATCCTGCCCTATCGATGTGATAGTTACGACATCATGCATCTTCGGCCCATGGGTGATCTGGGCCAGCTTATCTTTCTGGTAAGATCTTAATGACTGATAATTGAAGTTAGCAAATGTAACTTAGGTCATTCTGAGGAGTAAGAGGCAGTATAATAAAGCAGCAATTTTATCTCAGATTGAGTCAAGGGAAGCCACTATTCTTTCAGGAGGTGATTCTTTCAGTTAAGTTCTTGCATTTCTTGGTATGCAAACTCTTGATCAGCAGTTGGCAAACTTTCTTCTTCTTTTTTTTTTTCTTGGCTTTTTGAGACAGGGTCTCACTATGTTGTTCAGGCTGGCCTTGAACTTACTGTGTAGTCCAGACTGGCTTGGGTCTTAGTGCTCTCCTGCTTCAGTTTCCCAAGTGCTGGGATCACAGGTGTGTGCCTCCACACTTGGCTAGCAATTGACAAACTTTCTAAACGGAACCAAATAGTAAAAATTTAGGTTCTGCAGGTCATAGGGCACTTGTTATAATCACTAAGCTCTATCGTTGTACTCCACAAGCAGCCATAGACAGTATGTAAACCAGTGTGTGCGCCTATATTCCAATAAAACTTTGTTTACAAAAATTAAACTGTAGGCCACCTTTCTTTCTTTCTTTCTTTCTTTTTTTTTTTTTTTTCCCGAGATAGGGTATTACTACGTAGTTCAGGCAGGCTTTCAGTTCACTGTGTAGCCCAGGATGGCCTCAAAGTCGCAGCAATCCTCCTGCCTCAGCCTCCCAAATGCTGGGATTACAGGTATGCACCATCATAGCCAGCTGTAGGCTACACTTTTTGCCCTGAAGGCTATAGCTTGCTAAGCCCTGCTCTAGTCTAATGCTGTCTGGTGTGGTAGCTGCTAGCCACGTGTGGTACCTGCTAACCACATGAAAAGTACTTGAAATTTTCCTAGTCTAAATTGAGATGTGCTGTAGGTCTAAAATACAGATTTCAAAGACTTAGTATGAAGAAAATAATACTCAAAAGTATCATTAATAATTTTTAGTTATTACATATTGAAATAATATTTTAGATATTTCAAGTTAAACGAAATATATTATTAAAATACTTCTTTTTATTCTTGTAAATGTGCCGAATAGAAAATTCAGAGAGTAAAAGGTTCAGAAAGTAGTCAATTCAGAATTACATATGTATTGTGTGTGTTTCTATTGAACAGTACTTTCATAGACAGAAAAAAAATTATAAACAGGATGCTTTATAACTTAGTTGCTTGTTGTAAATGTAACTTAGACAGTGCTTTAAAAGCATTCCCTGTTGTCACTCTTTAATATGTAGCTTTTTCTTTTAGACTAGTAGTGCCAGTAATGCAAAAAGGCAGGGGGCAGAAGAACAGAGAGAGCCTTTCAGTGAGTGACTAAGAATATGTGGAACTCCTTTGGGGTATGGCGATTGGAGAGCTATACTGTCTATCAGGTAGAGGTTAAAGATGCAGTGGTGGTGGACTATGGCATGTGTGCCGCAGTGAGCACGCAGAGCCCTCTCTGTTGGTACCCTAGCATCATCTGAGCATCAGTAACAGTGCACATAGGGGCTGTGTGCAAGCTTGGACTGGAGTAGCAGTGCTGGGCAATGACGTCATGAGCAGTTTGGGCACTCTGTCTCTGAAAGGTTTGCTGTCACTGCCCTGTAGCATCCAGGGCAGACCCTTTCCACACAGAGTTATACGGCCTCAAAAATGCTTGAGCCATTCTACTGTTTGCTGCATTGTCGGCCAGATGCTTGGCTTCCCTGTGCCTTTAGCTGCTTCCTACTCTTAGCATTCTCCATGACACTAAACTCTTCCATTTACTCACTTTACTTTTGAAAAACATTGAGTAAATATCCTTAATATCTCTGACATTGTATCCCTATAGATTATTTGAAATCCCTGTAAATTTGGACTTTATTTTTAATGGCATTTTGTTATTCTTTACTGAATGCTCAAAAGCTAACCATAATACATTAGAAATTTCTTGTTTCTAGCATTTTTTTCTTTTCTAAAATCTTATTATCATTTTCTTGTTATTACTGTTTCAATAGCTTGACTTTCCCCTACTTCTTTGTGACTCATTCATTGGTGACCATCGTGTCTGTAAATTAGAGTGTTTCACAAGTGCTAGGTAAAACCATTGACCAGCTTGTAAATGTGGAGTCACTGACACCTAGCCATAGGACATTTATTCTCTTGTTCTTGCAGATACTTATTTACTGAGCATCTGGCATTGAGTTGAGCTCTGGGCATGTCACAGGGGACTCAGTTCATTGTTTAGTTATGCTCTGTGTTAATTTATGTGGTAATTTCTGAAAAGGAAGGCCTATTTTTGGGGTGGGGTGTGATTTCCCTACTTCAGTCCCTGTTCGAAATGGTCGTGTAAACCCCTTGGTTTATTGTGCCTTCTGGACCCTACCCTTGAGAGAGAATCTGGTTTCTTTTTGGTCCTTCCTCTAGGCTCTTGGGTACTTGGTGCAGTTATGCCTCAAACTCTTCAACTGTGCCATCTTGACTTCTTCCTTCCTTACCCTTTGCATCTTTCAAAAAGCCTCTTTTATCTTTTCATGTATAGAGCTAGTTGTTGAGTATGTCCCTCACCGTGCTGCAGGTTTTACTGTATTTCATATCATCTACACCAGGTAGGTTGCATTTTCTAATTTTATGTGGGACTTGGAGAAATAACTTGTCCAAAGTTAGTGGCAAACTAGGCAAACATAGCAAACAAGGGTTGTATATCTGTCTGACTCCAACACTACTGTTCTCTACAGTTTCCTTTACTCTGCTTTCCGTCAGCAGCTTTATCCCATTCTTCCTGCTGGGCCTTTGTCTTTGTGCTCTTGAAGCTGATCTCCCCCTTTTCTAAGTCACACAGAAGTTTGAGGACTTTCATGTCCACTTTCTGTCTCCCCTTTCCTCTTTTCTTTCCTCATTCCCTCCCCTCCCAGTGCACAGACCCACAGGCATGTTGTACTGGGCCCTAAGAAATTCTTTTCACTATCTTCCATTGAAATGTTCACCAGGTTTGATTTCTATTAATCAATATACTCTTCTTTTTTCTGGGAGTACTTAATCCCTAGTACTGTTTTGGGCAGATTCATCAACCTGACTTAAGTTCTCAGTCATTTATGAATTACTCAGAAGTATAGTTCTATGCTAAATCCTGAAGGGTTAGGTGGTGCATTTCTCTCTGACTCTTGTTTTAGGTCTTTTCCCACTGTGCATTGGGGATGAATGCAGGGCCTTTGCACTGATCTGTATCCCCAGCCATTTTTATTTTTTATTTTGAGATGAGGGTCTCATTAAGTTAAATTGCCCAAGCTGGACTTGAATTTGTAATTCAAGCCTCCCAGAGTGCTGGAATTACAGGTGTGCACCATCACGCTTGGTCTGTTTTCATATTTTTAAGTAGAAATTACTAGATCTGAGATTATAAAATGAGTTTAAAAAAAAAAAACAAGAAAGTATGTAGTTGTGAGTACCACAAATTTGATGCTATCCTTTAAAAGACACTGTTCTTAGTCTGTAACTGGTTGCCAACAAGAGGAAGTCTCTTTTCCCTCCCCAATGACCCTTTGTTCTTTGGCTATATTTCAGGAGACATTGATTACTAGATTCCTTTACCAACACGGGGAGAAGTTGGGTGGACAAAAATTCATATGCTCCATTAGATATGAGCAGCCCCTTTTGTAGGTCTATCATTTGTTTACCTAAGTAAAATGGGCTTTGACCTATTTGTCTGCAGAACAGTCAGAATCTGCAGGGAATCCGAGGCCTCAGCATCATTTCAGTTGTCTCCCACGGGGCCTCTGTGAAATGGTACCATAGTAAGATGACACGGATGGCTCATTCTGAATCTTGCTTAGGGAGCCACCGAAGTGCTAAGCACACTGTGCCCTATATTTTTCTCTGACTGGCAGCTGTGATTGTTAACAGGAATGGGATTCAAGAGACAAAGATTCTATCCGAAGAGCAGTGCAGCACAGCAATGTGGTCATCAACCTTGTCGGACGAGACTGGGAAACCAAGTGAGTTTTAGGCTCTCATATCTTTTTTTTTTTCTTTTTTGTATAAGTCTGTCTTAGGGTTAAGTATACATGTACTGGCATTGTAGTGACATTTTTAATTAGATCATCAATGAGGGTTGATTTGGTGTCCATTTAAATCCCTATGACTGCCCTCGACTTAGTTGAGGGTACGTTTCGTGTGAGGCAGCAGCGCGATGTGCCGCTGTGCAAAGCTGGTGTAGTTGTTAGCGTGTCAAGGTTACAGCAGTGTGGTGGTCCGTGTCTGGTTGTGTGATTGTTTTTATCAACTTGACCAGGATCACAGTTGGACCTGTGCTTGTATCTGTCCATCTGGGATAGGGTTAGGAAGTTGGATTGTGCCTGGGTTCAGCAAGCAGAACATTGGTTTTTCTTGTATAGAAATGTTTTAGGTTGCTTCTGCCTATTGATAGTTGAAGACTGTGTAAGAACTGGCTCAAACAAGTCTGTTTAGCCTTCCTGTGGATTACCAGCAAATAATGTTTTTATGTTATAGTACCACACTGTTTTTGCATTTGTTAAAGGTTGACCTAGATTTGTTTGTATCTGTGTCAGTAAATACTTTTCAAATTCTTTGTTGACATATAGATTCTCATTTAACTTTATATCTCCTGTAATGACTAATACAGTGACTTTACACAGCAAACACAGTTAATGTTATAAATTGATTTGCAACCTTTTTTTTTTCTTTTTAGTTTCTTTTTTTACCCTCGAGGGAAATAAAGTGTGGAGGAGTGAGAAGTAATTCCCTTTCTAACTCCCAACATTTTCTTCCTCATCACTAACTATACAACTAGGTTTTTTTTTTTTTCTTTTTTCTTTTTTCATGTTATTTTGAGATTGGGTTTCACTGTGTAATTCAGCCTGGCTTTGAACTCTCTTTGAAGTGTAGGCTGGCCTTAAGCTCATGGAGATCTTCCTCCCTCCACCTCCTGAGAGCTGGGATTATAGCTGTGTGCCACAATGCCTGGGAAGCTAGCTTTTCTTAAAGGGCTTCAGCTTCAGAATTCCTTGAGAACACAGAATATCTCATGTGCTGGTTTTACAACTTTGAGAGTTGTGCAAGGTATAATGACAGTGAGCTGGCTTATCAACTTTGAGAAACATTAATTTTGACTTAGAACTAAAGCATGACTGTTTAAAAGTTTGTTATGAATTTTAGTACTGCTATGAAGAACTAAAGCGTGACTGTTTAAAAGTTTGTTATGAATTTTAGTACTGCTATGAAAACTAGCATATTACAAAAAAGCTTTGAAATTCTGACTCTGGGATTTCTTAATGAATCTTTTGTTTTTTCTTCCCAGAAACTTTGATTTTGAGGATGTTTTTGTGAAGATCCCCCAAGCAATAGCTCAAGCATCTAAGGAAGCTGGAGTTGAAAAACTCATTCATATTTCTCATCTGAATGCTGACATTAAAAGCACTTCTAGATACCTGAGAAATAAGGTAACTAACAAGCTGATTAGGCAACTGCCTCCCAGAGCTAGTTTCTTGGTCCCTTTAAAATGTGATGTAAATGAGAAAGGTTTTTCATCAATATGTTGAAAATTCAGAGGACTTCTCCACCCCCAGCATTGGGTGTATTCTGGCATTATGTTTTGGCATTTTGGTTGAATGCCTTCTATTTAAATGTCAAGAGGTTCAAAAGTGGGCAGACCATATTACTACCTGCCCTCAGATGCTTCAAGTTGCTCTGGAGTACGATAGAAGCACACAGAAAGCACCCTTAAAGCTAAAGTATGCATCCTGCCAAAGGAAACTTACCTGTGTCACCTCTGGGTAAAGGATCATTTTTGTTTCTGGGGCTTCTTGCATAGTCACAGGTTCATACCATAGGTGATGTGAAGACTGAGAAGGACATGCACAAATATCTGCTAAGAAAATGGCTCTTCACATTGAATTTAGTCTTCTTATGCTCCCAGAAACCACAGGGGAGTCCAGATTATAGCCAGGGATTGACCACTGTGTTTTGGAATCTTTGTTCTCAGGGACTGACAAGGAGTATGAGGGTCTGGCCTGCCCTTAACATGTACCTTCTGCCATCGTCAGCCCATCTATAATCATACCAGTAAGGACAGTGGAGGCCTTGAAAATGACTCCAACCTTTTGCTTAACTGTATTCATATATTGAACATTGTTTATTAAGCACTGACTTTGTGCCCACATATTCTATTAGGCGCTGGGGTCAATAAAACAGACCTGATCCTTGTCCATGGTAAGGTTCTGGTTTCCTGGGAAAAATAATTCTGGATGCACCAAGTGTCATAAAGTGGCAAACTATGCTACAGGAGCAGATGAAAAGAGAGAGAATACCTGTTAGAAATGTATCCTTACTAGCAACTGAAAAGCCCATGTGAACTGGTTTAAACATAGAAGAGTTTATAGGCTCATGTATTAAGAGATTCAGCAGTAGAGAACCTCAGCCACAGAGGGCACCAAGGATCAGGCCTCTAGCTTTGTTCTCTGCTTCTGTCCCCTCTGACCTTTACTATGCATAATCTGTGTTTTGAGGATGCAGAGAACTGGCTCAGGGGGGCCCAGGTGTCACATGAAGGCCTCCTTGGACAGAGAGAGGGAATGAAAATGAGAGCATGAGTGCTGTTCTCTGCCTTGGCACCTAGAGTCATCTGGATTTCATAGTTGTTTGGAAGGACTAAAGAGGAATATCAAAGCCATCTAGCTTCCTGGCTTAAGCCATGGGTGGATGGTGGTCCTATTGATGCAGATAGGTGAGAAAAACTAGGCTTCAGGGGCACGATTCTTAGTTTCAAATTAGAATCACTAAATGAGACGTGAAAATTCCTGATGCCCAGGTTGTACCCCAGACCAATTAAGGCAAAATCTCTGGGAGTGAAACATGAGTATTAGTAGTTTTTTAAATTCATTTATTCCAAGAGCAGCAAAGATTGGGAAGGGCTATTTTACTTGAGGGAATAGAAGTTGGTCCAGTTTTGGACAGGGGTTTCAGTTGTGTATCAGTCATGCAGGTAACTATGGTGAAATGAGTGTATGAACCTGAAGCTCAGAAGAGAGGTTGGGTTGTAGCTGCAAATTTGGGAGTCAGCCTTCATTTGTTGTTAATTAGAGTAGCAAAAGGGCATAAAATGGCCTCATGACTAGGTTGAGAAGAGAACTTTTAACTGGCTTGAAGTAATAACCATGATTAGTTCTCTCATCGAGGAAGAGGCGCATGCAAAAACCAAATATGAACAAACAAATACATTGAACAGGAGTGAATATGGTAAGGTAGAGGGGAAAGCAGAGGAGCTGTGCATTCTGGAAGCCAGGGAAAACAGTGTCACAAGAAGGAGGGAAAAGTTATTTATGCATGCCACTGAGAAGTCAAGCAAGAAGAGAACTAGAAAGTTTTGGATCTGTTGACATTAAGATCATCTTATCAAAGTAATCTGTTTCAGTGCAATCATTGACTCAGAATCCAGAGGACAGTTAAGTAAAGCATGAGGTGGAACAGAAGCAGTAGACACCAGAACAGTAGGTGCATTTGCAGGTCGTTGGCTGGAAGAGCAAGAAGAGAGGTAGAAGCTGGGAGGGGATGTGGAGTTGGGTCTTTTTTATACATTTATGGTAGAGAGCTCCATTGTTTAAATGGTTTTGGGAGGTCTTGCTAAAGAGAGCAAGACTATTGATAGGGCAGACAGAAAATTGGGCAGGTTTCTTAGAAAGTGAAAGGAAGTGGGCTCCAAACCCCTGCAGGAGGGGGTTCCAGAGCCCTGGATGAGATTCTGCTGCTCTGTAGTGGTAGAAAAGGAGGAGACAGCAGTGCTTCACTTACCCGAGTTTATAAATTTAGTGGTGAGCACTTGAGATGGTTTTCTTCTGCTATCTTATGTTTATGTTTTCTCCTTGAATTAGAAGGTAAAGTCATTTACTAGAAGCAAGGGGAAAGAAAGAGAAGGCTGAAATTTGAATGAAATAGAAAATCCTTGCAATTGTTATGTAGGAGAATAAATCAATTAGAGAAAAACAGTATTTCTGGGAAAAATAAGGACCCAGGTATAATCTGGCATGGGTTTATACTGGTACTGATTTATGATTTGTATTTATTTATTTTCCTAAAGTTGTTAAAGACAGTGGAAATAAATGTTAAAGATAGTGGTAGTAAAGCAAGATTAGGGTTTTACCTGGTGGGTGGATAAAGGACACAGGCACAAAGTAGTTTACAATGTACAGTAGATAAGAGAATGGGAAAAGGCAGACCGAGGAATCTAATCTAGGATACAGGGGAAAGGTCAAGAAAAGTAGGAATAATCGATTTAGGGAAAAATAGAATCAGTGACCCTGTGTTCCTGAGGAGGCTGAGGACAAGGTGTCCCAGGAGCAGATGAAAGAATAAGCAGACTGGATGTGTAGATTGTCATCTGAGGGCGGGGCGGGGCGGGCGGGGGGTGGGGGAGCAGAATGTGTTTATTTAGTGTTTAAGATAAGCCCTGTGTGTTGTTGGTTAAATCTATGGTATAACTGAGATGAGAATGCCAGAGGAGGAGTGAGCTCTTTGAGAACCTTAGGAACCCAAGAGGTCCACATCTACTTGGGCATTGCTATCACCCACCATAGTGCTGGGGTGGGAAGGCGGGCTCACCTGGGAGGGAAGTGGATGGTAACTGACAGCAGCTGTGATTGGGAAGGCCTGTCCTGCTCCCCCTCTGGCAGGCTGCTAGGTTTATACAGATTGGAGGCCATGTGAATAGGAAGAAAACTGGAGGCTGAAAAAACTGCTCTGACTTTTCTTTTTTCTTTTTCAGCATAAGCTCCCCTGGAATAAAAATGGAAAGAACCCCACTAGACGTTATAAGGGCAGGGTGTCTTACAATAGTTTTATTTTTGGTTTGTTTAGGCTGTTGGAGAGAAAGAAGTGAGAGACGCATTTCCGGAAGCCACTATCATAAGGCCATCGGACATCTTTGGAAGAGAGGATAGATTCCTCAATCATATTGCAAGTATGTATTCTTTCTGAATAGTAGAAAAGATGAATCCTGGTTAATCAAGTTAAAATTAGGCACAGGCTAATGGTATTCTCTGATTTGACAGGCTAAGGTTATATTTTTCTTCTTCAGTTGCCTTTTTCTTTCCTAATGTTATATTTTTATAATCAATACGGTCTTTCCTATTTTAAGGAATAGGAGAAGGTCTAATTAAAATTGGTGGCAGCAATGGATTTATAGTGGTGTCTGTTTTATTTTCCTTCAGCTCCTGAAGCATTTGGAGTAAGTGGCCCTAGATTAGTAGAAAGCATGCACACTTCAGAGTTAGAGATCTGGGGATAAATCTTGTTCTCCCTGCTCTGTGACCTCAGCAAGACACCAGAATATCATGCAGAATACGTTCCTTGCCCTAACATCACTTGAATCCCACATGTTTATTCATCTCTTCTTCCTTCCCACACCACACTCCTACCAACCACCAATCTTCTTACTGTCTCCATAATTTTGTTTTTTTTCCCAAAACATTATGTGGTTGAAATTGTGTAACATGTAGCCTTTTCAATGGACTTTTTTTTTGTTTTTGTTTTTTGAAGACAGTTTCACTATGCAATTCAGGCTGCCCTTGAACTCACTTTGTAGCCCAAACTGGCCTCGAATTTGCAATGATCTTCCTGTTTCAGCCTTCTGAGTACTGGGATTATAGGTATATGCTGCTAGACCTGGCCTTCAGATGGACCTTTACACAACAGGATACATTTAAGGTTTTTTCACATCTTTTCATGGCTTGATAGCTTACTCTTTTTGTAAAGCTGAATGATACTTCCTTGTATGGATGTACTTTTTTGTTTTGATGTATTATGTGTTTTCTACTGATTGTTTGTATCTTCTGATATTCTGTATTGATTTCCACTTTGTTTTTAAAATTGTGGCACAATATAAATAATATAAAATTTACTACCTACACCACATTATACTCCCCCAAATTCGTATGTTGAAGCCTTAACTTCTAATGTGACTTTATTTGAACATGGGCAATCTGAATGATCAGTAAGGTTAAATGAGGTTGTAAGGGTGGGATCCTAGTTCTGTAGTACTGATGACCTAAAAAGAGAGTGATCTTTCTTCCTGTGTGCATACACTGAAGAGAGGTCACATGAAGATGCAGGGAGAAGGTGGCCATCCACAAGACAGGAAGAGGGCCCCCACTAGGAACTGAATGGGCTGGCACTTTGGTTTTGGATTTATCAGCTTCTCGAGCTTTGAGTAAATAAATTCGATTGTGCAATTAAACTACCCAGTCTGTAATATTTTATTATGATAGCCTGAACAAACTAGGGCAGATTTTGGCACTGGGAAGTGAGGAACTAATAAGAACCTAAAAATGAAAAAACACCTTTGGAACTGAGTAGTGGGTATAGGCTGGAGAAATTTTGAGATGTATACTAGAAATATGGTTGGTGAGGAACGCATTTTGGAAACTGGAGGAAAGGTGAACTATTACATAGATTAAACTTAAGGGTGGCCTGGGATCTTGAGGAAGGTAGAATGAACTTACAAGTGATGCAATCGATTATTTAGCTAAGAAGATCTCTAATCAAAGTGTCAAAGGAGTGCCTTTGTCCTTCCTGACTGCTTATAGTAAAATGTAAAAAGAGAAAGATGAACTGAACATCATTAAGTAAACAGGACCTGAAGATTTGAAAAATTCTCAGCTGATACATGTTTCAAAAAATGAGAAAGCTTGTTTTTTTTGGTTGTTTTTTTTTTTCTTCCTTTTTTTTTTTTTTT
>RJWM01021656.1:0-34987 GCA_004363535.1 Dasyprocta punctata
ATATATCTTAAATAGCAATAAAAATAATGGATTACAAAGTCTATTATACTTAATTCCTATAAATGGCTCTATAACTTCTCATATCTGTTCCTGAATTTAGATGAAGCTTGAAACTATCACATAATTCTATATATTAAACAGGAAACTCAGATTGTAATAAGATGTTTAAAAATATTTGAAATGCTAAAGAGGAAAACACTGTATCACAGTTTCTAGCTAGGCTAAATAAAGTCCATAGGGCCCAGGGGTATAGTTCAGTGGCATAAGTGCCTGCCTGGCAAGTGCAAGGTCCTGAGTTTTATTCCTGGTACCAAAAATAAATAAATAAGTAAAGCCTCACACAAAGTAGACTGACAAAATAAAAAAAAAATCTGTAGAGATAAGTGGTGCTTAGAGTCAGATTGTATACATGGCAAAAATATGTAATAAGTGAACATTGCAAACATATATATACATACACATTAGACATAGTCAAAGGTTTTGTACAAAGTACAGAATATCTCTGAGTAATAGAAATGATCAATCTAAAGCTAATCACTTTGGTGAAAATGTTATTTGAGTACCTTTACATATCAAATTAATGATATTCAGTTGGATTTTGAAAGTTTTATTTTAAATAAGCTCCCACTCAGTTTGTACGTCAGTGATTCTCATCAACTCACAAAAGTTTTACTTTTGGACACTTATCAGCAATCATAACAATGATTTAGGTATTTAAAAGCATGAATTTGAGATACTTGTTTAAAAAAGTATGCATAAGTAGTATCTCCTCTTTTTTAAGGATGGCAGTTTATTAAAATAATCATTTCATGTCTTTTGAGAAATTTTCCTTTTATAGTTATTGAATATTTCTTGAATTATTTTTTCCATTCTCCTTTTCTTACTGAATGCTTTCATTGCCAACTATTGTTGAAGTGACTTAACATTTTGTTAGCTGTGCTATTTGTACAAAATACTAAATTTGGTGCATTGTTCGAATGTATTAAACTTGATGTATTTTTTGCATTACAGGAGTGTATAAAAGACTATGCTTAAAGTCATATTTTGGGTTATTCAAGTGTAAATATCCTCTTTAATCTTTACAATGGAAAAATATAGCTCCCAGATCTATTAGTTTAGCATACTGAAATTTATGTATTCAATAAAAAAAATACGTGTCCTAAACTGTAAAAACGTGACCCACTTTGGTTCAGATTTCTTTTCTGCATGACTCATGTCCTATGGATTTGAAAAGGAGTAGAGCACTGGAAATGTGTCAATATATTTTCTCTGTAAATACTTAGGGAAAATGATGACAGCAGCAAACTGGTAAAGAACATTCTTACTTGTCTTCAACTTTATCATGTAGGACATTGGTTACAGGCTCCTCAGTCAGTCTTTTGGATATGAATGCTAACTGCATCATTTACTAAATGAATGGCTTCAAGAATGTTAATTATCTTTGTTATTTAATTTACTCACTGGAACAACTGAAATGATCATGGTATCTACATCATAAATTTCTTGAGAACGCTAAAATATCTGAAAGAAAGATTCCCATAATTCCTTCGGTATCTTGAGTAATAAATGTCACATTTTAGGAGTGCTTTGTTATATCTCTGTGTAGTAAAATTATAACCTAGTTTTACTCATTATAACGGGAGTAACCATTTGTAGCCTTGCCAGGACCCTTTTTGTAGCCTCCAGAAATACTGCAGACTTCACTAGAATTTAAATGTAAACAGAGCTTTTTCTCTTTTGTTTATTGTTACATCTTCAGGACTCTGATTACTGCCTAAATCGAAGTGTGCTTTTGGTGTTTCTAGAAAGAATGAATCATTGCTCAATTTTCAGTTTCCCACATCAGGAACACTCTTCCCCAATACACTGTAGTAGAGAAAATATTCTTCTACATGCATAGTGAAAATGATTTATCACACACTAACATTGGATTAGATTTATTTATTTATTTTTCTTTAATCTTCTTCATGTTTCCAACACCCTAATAAACCTTGGTCTTCTAGAAAATTCTAAATATCTTTTGATATCTCACTAAAGATTTTAAAATTTGAGCAAACTCTTCTAAAGCAAAAGAATCTTTTTACTGAGCTCTATCAAATATTCATACCTAGAGTATCAACATAATAGCAGCGTGTGATATATATTGGTTGCTTACTGTGTGTTTTACAGTTGTATAGCTATTTACTCTAATCCGCACAACTTTCAATGGTTCAGGTTCTAGACAACTGTCATACAAAGGAAAACTGACGTTGGAGAAGATGAGTTAGTAGTCACCAAAGCAGTTCTACCAAAGCTGAGTTTTAACCAGTCTAATATGAACAGTAATATTTCTAATAATCAATTAACTTCTTTACTGAAACACCTAGTGTTATTTATTAGAGTTATCAAGAGATGTAATGAGTTCACAACCAACTAAGATAAGAAAGATTGAAAATAAATTAACTATTGGTTTAAAAACTCCCTTGGCTTCATAAGTTTTTACTATGAAAAAGATTACCTTGACTGAAAATGTACTGAACTGAAAGAAAAATTAAATATTGAATTTCACACCAATGACAGGTAATTGGAATAGTTTGTGAGTAGAAACTTTTTCAGAGATAATAGCCTTAATATAATGCTGATCCAAGGTTCACTTTCAAATTGATCTGTTAATTTTTCCTCTTAACTACTATGAAATAAATATGCTTTTCATTAATTAATAATTAAATCAAATCATCCAATTTGTGAAGAGTTTTAGAATGTATTTTATATGCCAGATGTTTATTTTCAAAGGTAAATAAATTATTCCAGAAAATTCACAACTTATTGCAAAACAAAAAATATTTACATTGAAAATTATAGTACAGTGAAGTATACACTGTAAGAAACAAACATTATATTAGATAAGAATGAAAACAGTGCAAACCTCTTGTGGGAAAAGATATTAAGAAAACCTTCACTGGAACAGTTACATTTCATTGGAATTGTGATGACTGCAAAGAGATTTACAAAGAACTGTGAAAAATTTGACCAACTGGAATAATTTGTATTGAGAATTTTAAACAAATCAAAAAAGACATAAAAATGAATAGAGGCTGAAAAGAGAGCACCTTGTTAGGAAAATTAAGATTGACTCTAAAGAAGTCTACTGCTGATTTTCATTGCTCCCTGGCTCTTCTGGGTTTATGTGCAAAGGGTCAGAGTTTCTCATCCAATTGTCCTCCTCACTTCTCTCAGTTTTGGTCATCTAACAGTTACTTCCCTTACACCAGGATTTTGGTTAGCAACTATCAAATGTCGCTGGTGGCTTTGGTAGCTTTTAGGACATTGTCAGTTAAATGAAACAGCATACTGCTGAATGTATTAGATATTGAGAAAGAGCAGTTAATACTCGTATGATTAGATCAATTTTACATGTCCATATCTGTTAATGTAAACAACCATTTTGAAGATAATGATGTGCAATATTGCAACCATTGTCAAGTTTCTGTCATCCTGTTTTGTAAACCTGTAATCTTACTGTTGTGCATTCACTATAGTCGTTTGTTTGTCTCTTTTGCTTTTTGTCTTTCTTATATGTGTCTTTTTTTCTCTTAAATAATAAAATAAATAAATAAATGAATAAATAAATAAAGAATATATCACAGATATGTAAAATCCAGAGATTTGATAAATAGGAAAAAAATAAAAATTTGGAAACAGGAATAGTTCAAAGTAACGGCTGTCATCAGCAAAATTCTTTTCCCACTTAATATGGTTACAGATGGTTAGCATATTTTCACATATGTGTATATGAAGGAGTTAGTGTAAGTTTTAATATTCTTTGACCTGTCAAATGAGAGAACCTAAAAGAAACAAATCTCATTCCTGTAGTCACTAACGATGTGTGCACCTGGGATATGTATCTACTATAAATAACATATTCCAAAAAGGACCAAGTTTACTTGGAGAAATTCTACACGGGAAGGACATGTTTAAGACAAACCTAAACAAACTTGCTATGCAAGAAAGTAAGAGGGTACCAATAAATAAATAAATAAAAACACATTACAAGCAGTTGCCAAAGAGCACCTGAGCTAACAAAGTAATCCCTACTAGCCAAAGCTGAAACAATTAGAGAAACAAAATAAAGTAGTATTTGAATAAATGCAAAGTATAAGAACGATACCAATAAAAGCAAATGATTTCATAAACTAATAGGGGGTTGGGGGTAGGGGGGTTGGGAATATATTAGTTAGCTTTCTTTCCACTGGTGCATAATACCTGATACCCACAATTTAATAACAGTTTCAGTCTGTGGTTGACTGGTTCCATGGCAGGAGCATCGTAGTGGAAGGGCGTGGGAGAACAAAGCTGATTAGCTAGTGGCAGCCAGAAAGCAGAGTGAGGGACAGCAATAGAGGAAAGGGCCAGAGGGAGTACTCAAGGACGCACTTCTGTGAACCCCACTGACACACTCAGAAGTATGATTTAGTAATCCTCTGGCAGTTCTTAGGACAATTGACACTGCATTTTAACTGTCATGTAGGAAAAGAGACAAGTCTTCCATAACCGCCCCCCAAATCTACATAATTTACACTATTTTTCTATCTAGAGAAAGTTATACAAACTCCTTACTGCTTAAGGGTAATACATGACCAATAACTTCTTGCTAAAGAGCATAAGAATAATAGGAAAAGGGTAACTTTTTAGGGTAAATGTAAAAATATTACTTCAGGGCATGATCCAGATCAATGCCAACAGCAATGAATCATGCTGGTGGCATGTACTTTTGATGTAATATGATAAAAATGATTTTTTTTTCTCTGTGACTATCCTCACCAAAACCCATTAACCCAGTCTAATCATGAGAAAAACATCAAATCCCAATGAAAAGGGCATTCTACAAAGTGACTCACAGGTACACTTAAAAATATTTTCATTGTCATGAAAACAAACAAACAAATAAAAAAAAATGTGAGAAACTCTCATAGCCCAGTGGAGCATAAGGAAACCTAAGAGTACATGAATATGGTTCCCTGGATGGAATCTTGGAATTTGAAAAAGACATCTGGTTTGAACTGAGGATACACTGCCTTCCTGAAATCTATTTTTTTAAACAGATTTTTCTTTCAAAGTGACCTTCATATAATCTGTTGACTAATTTATTAAAAGAAAAAAATTGATTTAAGGAAAGGTTAACCAAGATTTCTAAGAAGTTATGTGCTGCGGTGAATTAGGAATGAGTAAATTGTGGCTTTCTTGTCCTGCCACATAGCGCCTGAAAGCCACGTCCATGGTCGGATAGGAGAGAAAGGGAAAGAGCAGTGGGAGCATCCACTGACTTCCACAAAACATATGCTTTGATCTGAGGAGCGGGATTGGTAGAAAGTGCAGATAGCATTTCATCACTAAAATCCCTCAAAGTCAAGGAAATACCTAGATTTTTAGCACTGTTAATAGGACATGGGGTCCTTCTTCCACACAGATAATAAGATGTGTTTCTTTTTTGTGTGAAGACAGCAGAGTTCTCAGCTTTTTCACAGACTCCAATAGTCCCAGGGTATTGAAAGATCAGGGTATTTCCATCCAATAAATCTCTCTGGCAGGGACCCATTATGATTTTGGCACACACTGGAGAGGGCTTCACAGGGCCCACACAGACATGGAGGTATTCATGATTTTATTTCCACTATGTCACGCACTACAGATGAGTTTGAAAAGAGGAGGGCCTTTCCATAAGTTTGAGACAAATACATAAATAAAAAATTGAATTCTGATGTTCGACAGTCATAGGCATACATATACAGGGAAATAATATTTGTCATTATTTTGCTTAAGTAATGATGGTTAAGAAGCATGTATAGTGAAGGATTTCCAATCAATTAATTGATTGATACTGCATGAAGCTTGAAGTATGACTCCAACATCAGATAAATGGGAGTTAGTCTTGTAGAACAGTAGTATGTGCCCCTATTTTAAGCTCGCAATGCATTCTCTCTCCTTTATCTTCTGAGAAGATCAGGAAATATTCTCAATGAACAGTAATGCTACTGGGATCTGGAGTTCTGGGGTCTTCTTTTAGAGGTGTTTTCTAGGTTCCTCTTATCTTGAACAAAAAATTGGACAAAACAAGCACAAAAGATAGTGAAGTGTTAACATTTATTAAAGGTAGGGAAAGAAACATTCTGTAGAGTAAGCTTGGGCCAAGTAATAGGAAAAAGTATACTCTATAGCATAGAGTGGACCACTAGGCTGGTGCCAGGTCTACGCTGTCCAATCAAATACTTGCTAGAGTTCTTATTAAAAAAAAAAAAAAAAAAAAAAAAAAAGACAGCGCTCTCTGATTGCTTTCACATTCAGGGCTTTCAGGGCTTTGTGAACTGTGCTGCCCCTGAGTCCTAGGACATTGGAGTTAAGAGGTCACACCTATTTCCCCAACCAGTCTGTTGCTTCCTAATCTCATGCCTCCTTGAGGTATTCTAGAGTGCAGATTTAAAAAATGCCCATCTGAATGAGTACTATGTTTCTACCTACCTATAAACATTTACTTTCACTAATGCACAAAGGAAGTTTATCATAGGAACATTATTTTTGATTGTCTAGATTGTGAGAATATATAAAAGTAAAAGTCATCCTCAAAGGTAGCTTGGCAAATTAAAGGTCACAGAACTTTTCCATTTTCAAACCAGTAAAGAAATGCTAATATTCTGAACGCTGGATCCCTGCTAAATTGCTATCAGAAATAGTTAACCACTTATCCTTCTGTCATACACTCAAAAATTGCTTGTATGAAAATTCTTTATTGTATGACCAAAACGAAAAGGGATTGTAAGAAAAATAGGAAAACCTGACTGCTTCTACTGCAAGCAGACTACTGTATTTGTATCACCCATGAAACTCATCCTTGGCCTAAAGTGTCAAGAAAAAAAGGTGTTGACAGTTTGATCTGGGAGTGAGAAATTAAAGAAGAGGAAGAAGAAGGAGGAGGAGGGAGAAAGGGAGGAGGAGAGGGAGAAGTCCAAAGAAAATGAATACTTTGCAAATGAACTTCAGGCACCTCAAAGAGGGTAAAGATAAGATATCAGACACTCACAGGGCATTTCAAGTGCTAACATCAATCAAAGAAAAAATAAACATAGAAATAAAAGGTAAGGTTTTTTTTTTTCTTTTTAAGGTAAATTTTGAATGTGGACTACTTGTCAATCAATGAGTGGCTTGAAACAATCAGATAGGAAGGAAAAAAATGATTGCATTAAATTGGTGGACTTTGTAGTATAAACAGTGGACAGAATTCCTGAGTTCTGTTATTTAAATAAGTCAAGAAAGAAGCTCACCTCAAATAATTTATCTAGGAGTATTTAATAGATAAATATAATAGGAATAAATTTCCTAGTGTCCATTCAATTTTGTGACATTTCCTACATAATAGCTATTTTTAAAAAGACTGTTAGGGAGCCAATTAACAGGTTATAGATTCTAAAATAATTACATCTGACATCAATCAAGTTTGAATTACTAGGTAATACACACATTTCAAGAGTTTAAATGGCAGCATGATAATCTGTGAAGGAGTGTAGGAATAATTTGAATCATCCAAATAATAGGATAGAAGATCATTTGTGAAAGTCTCTTTAAGGCACACTAACCTTAGACTTACTTTCATACTTAAATAGTTTTATAAGTTGAAAAAATGTTAAAAAGTAAATATTTAAGCAATTTAAATATTTGAGCAGTTCTTACAGGTAAGATAATACACTCTGGTTATGTACACTTTATTTGTAATGTACATTTTTTTTCAAATTTTAAAGAAGTTGTCACTCTCTCTAGCATTTATGCCTCACTTCCCAAATGTGTGCCTAGGGATCGCCTTTTGGGAGCAACATTTAGAGAGCATCCTTGCATCCTTGGGTGTCCTTCCGAAGAACAGTGAATTTATTTATGTATGTATTTATTTTTATTTTTTATGTATTTATGTTTTTATTTATTTTATTTATTTATTTGTTTGCAGAGCTCAGTGGTGGTCAGAAGTTTTCAGAAACCTTTAAAAAAGGAATGGGAACATTTAATTTAAGGAATGAATATGTCATTGAGAATCCAAATTAAGATATCCAGGCTTTGGTTTCACAGTTGGGGGGAAATAAAAAGGTATTTTTCATTTGAACTTCAAAGGCTGAAGTTTAGTGAGAGACTTTCCTTCAAGGCAATTAGCTAACCAAGATAATTACTTCACCTGACATGTATAAAGAATTATTGATTTGTCTAGTCTATAGTTGTGAGTTGTGCTCCATTTAAAAAATGAGCCTTTATCCAACACCTCTACAGAGCCAGTGAATGTAAGTCATTTTCACTGTTCTGGCAGCTTTTATCTCATAGTCCTGTTTACATACAGGATGTTACACGGATTAGGAAACTTTAATGAGGAATAAAAAGTAACTGCATTTTAGAAAATAAGTGCCTAGATAGATTTAAATAAATGATTCCATTTAACATATATACGTTAAAAAAAACTTTTGTCAAATATAGTCAAAATTGTTTTAGTATCATCCTAAAGCATTTGATGTAATATTACATCCTTAATTTTTGAACAGTAAAATTTGCTGTTAAAATAACTGTCATTAAAATTATTGCACACTTTTTGTTGTCATGATATATGATCACATTTCTGTAAATGTGAAGTGAATGGGAAGGTACTATATGTTCTTTTAAAAGTACAAAATCTGTATTGTGTAATAATAGATTATAAGATTATTAACAACAAAATAAACACATGCAAGCTATTTTCTTTTTCCAATGGAAAGTCCAATATTGAAGTTTGTGTGAGATAGTGGGGAAAATGAATTAATGATAGCTTAAAAAAGGAGGTGCTCTTCTATGATATCTGGCTCAACTTTGCCACAGTTTAACCTGCATAAGACCCTGGGTTGCTATCTGTAGGATACCGTTGACTTTTCTTTGAAAGTAGTAGTGGTCTTCTAAAGTCCAAGCAAGAAAAAGGGATAAATGCATGGAACCAGGAGGACCTACTTTTAAGTGATAAATCGAAGTTCTTCTAGAAACTCTGCCCTTACTGAACATGCCTGTTATCTTATTGACCAAGCACATTATACATTCATGCTTAAGTTCAAGAATGCTTTATGAATTGAATGCTTATTGCCTTCAGCCTCTGTATTGGAAAGTAGTCCCCATGGACGTCAGTTGCTGAAGCAATCCTGTTAATAGTATTGTGCCATATATATATATATATATATATATATATATATATATATTTTAGTACTTTATATTAGCTTTAATGACAATTGTCATTCTTTGTTCAAAAAATTATATATATATATATTTGCATGTATAATTAAAATTATATATATATTTGTGGGCATAATTAAAGTTATGTATTTTTTTGTGGTATTTTTTTTCCTACTGAAGATTGAGTCCAGGTCTTTGCTCAGTCTGGGAAAGTGCCCTACCACTGAATTGCATCCCAAGAACTATATTAAAATTTTATTTCCATAGGGGATCGCACCATGTTGCTCAAGCTGGTCTACATCTGGCAATCCTCTTCAGCCACTCATGGCAATTAGGCTTACAGGTGTGCAGCAGTAAGCCTGGATGACAGTAACTTTATGTTCATAATTTTTTCATTCTGTTTTAACAGAAAGTTCAGTTTAGTACATAAAAGTAATTATTTGACTGAAAGATTCCTAAAAATATTCAATCAATAGTATTGAAATACATTCAGTGCTTCAGAAAAAAAGGGAAAGAACCAGCTAGAGGAATATCTGGGGGAGCCGTAGGACAAGAATAAGCAATTCTCAAAGCAAGAGAAGACTCTTATCAGCTCTAGGAAGAAGGAAACTAGAGGAAAAGATTGTTACAATTTCTTGATAATAGTCATTTTTCTGGAGTGAGATAATATTTCATTATTATTTTAATTTTCATCTCTCAAATCACCAGTGATGTTGAACATTTTTTCATATTTGCTGTTGGTACTTCTTCATTTGAGAAGTGTTGATTGATTTCAGATACTCATTTTTTAATTGCGTCTTTAAATTTGGGGGGTTGATTTTTTTAGTTTTTTATATATTCTGGATATTAGTCCTTTGTTTGTTGAACACCTGGCAAAATATTTTTTCCCACTCTGTGTCTCCTCACTGTGTTGATTTTTTTTATTGTTTTTGCTTGCAAAGCTTTTTTATGAGAACAACTTGTTGATTATATTTCCCATGTGGTTGGATTGTTGTTCATAAAGTCTCTGTCTACTCCAATGTCTTCAAGAGTTCTACCTATCCTATCTTCCAACAGATTTAGTGTTTCTCTTTTTAATATTTAGATATTTTATACATTACCATTTTTGGGTAGTGCACAATGAGTGATATGGGTCTAAGTTCAATTTTTAACTTATGGAAAGCCAGTTTTCACAGCACCATTTATTAAATTGGCTTTCTTCAGTGAGACTGTTTGGTCCCTCTGTCAAAGATAAGGTGGCCAACTGTGTTTGGAGCTGTCTCTGTATCTTGCAGTCTGTTACAGTGATCCTCTGGTTTATTTTTTGGGGGTGTGTGGGGTGATTTGTTTTTGTTTTTTGCCAGTACTATGCTGTTTTTATCACAGTAGTTTTATAGCATAATTTCAAATCAGGGATTGTGGTGCAGCCTGCCTTGCCTTTGTTGTCCACAATTGATTTTGTCATTGTAGATCTCAAATGAATTTTATGATTATTTTCTCTAATTCTGTGAGCTACACTGCTGATATTTTAATAGAAATTGTATTAAATCTGTATAAAAATTTTAGGTGTATGGCCATTTTCACTGGTTCTTCCTACACAAGAACAGGAAAATCCTTCCACGTTCTTGAGGTTCCTTTAGACTCAGCTATTCCCTTTGTTGGTATCTTCCCAAAAGAATTAAAAGCATTGTATCTCAGTGTTATATGCACACAATTTGTAATAGGTAAGTCTTGGAATAGCCCAAATGTTCATTAACGGATGGATGGAAAAAGAAGGGTACTACTCTGCCAGAAATAAAGGATAAACTTGAGACATTTTTGGGTAAATTAGTGTGCCATGCTCTTAAGTGAAGTAAATCTTACACGCATGTTTAAATATCACGTTGTTTCTCTGATGTGAGAAAACAAAAATGTAAATAAGGGCCAAAATATATAATAGATGTTGGAAAATGGGAAGAAAATATTCAAATGGGAAAGAGAACAAGGAGAGGGCAGAGAGAAAGGAAGGAATAGAGTAGAAAAAAAAGATAATATAAGAAAAACTGGATACAAAACATTGGTAAATAAGGAGAGGAAGTGGGGTTGAAGGGAGGGGAGGGAATTGGGACAAAAAGAAGAATCAAGATATATTATGTACAGGTACAAATTTCCTACAATGAATGTGATCATTATGTACATGTAAAATGTACCAATAAAATTAAAGTTAGAAAAGACTGTAGTGAGAATAAATATTTAAATGGAAGTCTGCCAGGGAAACAAGAAAATGAACAATTTTTCATGTCAATATGCTTTTGAAGATTGTAGGTAAATAAAACACTATTAATGCTATTGATGGTGAATTTGGGGAGTAATATAATCATGACAGTTTCTCTGCAGTCATAAGCCTGATTCATTGAAATTTTCTGCTAAGTATGATAAACAGAAAAGTTTATCACTCAACAAACTAACAGCCTGAGATGTCTAATTCTTCTCTTTTAGTCAAAGTTTAACAAAGCTGGTATGCTTGGCCAGAAAAGCAAAGCAACCAAATTTCTGAGATTTCTTTTCAGTGGTTAAGAAAGTGGGTAAATTTCTCTCTTAGTATCTTCTTACTGAGTTCTAGTTTTCTGTCTATATCTGCACCATAAACTTCAACATGAGTTGATGGCACTGTTTTCCAAATATGTGATCTGGAAATAATTAATCAGTATAACCAATATTTACAGGATACATTTTCTGTGGCAAAAAACACCAAAGTTTCTGAAAATGGTATTGAACTGAACAGGATGGAGCACTATTATTTATCTTTTTAAAAAATAGGTAAAATTATAACACAAATGTATCTTTATTTCTTCAAATATTTTAGCGCATGCATTTAATGAGGAAACCAATAAGATATTCAAGTTGTTTCAAAAAAATTCAAAACAGAAAAGAAATGCTTGAATTATTTTTATAAAATTAGAAAATGGGTTCAGAATCACTGGTTGATAGATGTATTTTATTGGACATAATTTGTGTTTCTATGGACAGAATTTGTATTATATCAACATTCTACTAATTATTATATATTTTGACAAGTAGTAAATAATAAAATTGACCTGGTGATTCAATAAATTTCAATGTTTCTCACAGCTTTCCATTACATGTGCATAAGACTCACAGCTAACACCATGATCTTCAGTAGAAAGTAATTAGTCAGTCACAGACACAGGAAAAGGATATTCATTGGCATATATGAATATATGAATATATGAATATATGAATGTGGTGTGGATGTCACAGTAGAGGTGATCTCTAGTTTAAGGATGGAAAGTGAGTGCCTGGCCCAAGTGCAGCGATGTGGTAAAGGGACTGATAGTGTTCTTAGTAGCAAGAAAAAGGTAAGAGGGAGCAAATATCCTCATGAATTGATCCACTTCTCTTCAGAGGTCATGGAGGTAGGCTACTCTGTTGATAGTTGCTTGTTCTGAGAAATTAAAGTACAGAAAAATATCCACCTATTATGGCATTGATTGTCTTTTTGGAAGGTATCTCTTTTACAACACTATTCATCTTATATGCTACCCAAACTAAAGTGAAAAGATCGCGCACTTCCACAATTTAGTTACATAGGCTCTAGTCGCCTCCCTGGACTGTGCATCTCTGCAATGGAATGCCAAGACAAAGACCTGTGTAATCATTTGCACAAACAAAATTTGATGGCAGATTTGGGCATTCATGAGAATTGATAAGACAGAAAAAATTACATTTGTAAATTTCCCCTATTTTAGCTTTTCCAGTAGGTAACTGGGAATATTAACTCCTCCATGGCTAAGTTTTCAGGCTGCAGATGGACGACAGCTCCTACATCGTAGTTATGAGATTCAAATAACATACAAAGTACTTAGGAAAAACCTACTATGTAATAAATCATTAATAAGTGTTAAGTGTTTTATGGCCATCACAAAGATTATCTTTTTTATTCAAATAAAATCAGGATTCAGTAAGCTCAGGTAATGAGTTTTATCTTTTAATATGTAGCTTTCAAGGTCTGAAATGTACTGCCAAGATACCCAAACACAGTTCTGACAAGTAGAATTGTTTGGCCCAATATGGAGTCCTGTGATCTGGATATGGATGCACGGATGGATTATAATTATTTGAAAGCAAGAGAATTATAGTACAAAATAACCCAATGACCTGGGTTTCGTAAATTGGAGGACTAGATCAAAATTGCCACTCTAACAAAAACAGTGACAGGAGACTCTCATTAGAAGAACAATCCAGAACTCAGAGATATAAAAGATGTGGATGGTAAACATGGATCTTTTACTTATTGTTTTGAGATAAACCAATCTATTTTATTTAAAACATTGTCATTGGATCTTTGTTAAGGCAACAAAACAATATCCTAACAAATGCAGCAAGTATTTTTAGGGTCATGGCATTGCTTATAAAAATTTGCGTTCCAAACATTTTCAGGAAAACATTTATTTCATGGAGGTGAGCCACAGAGAGAGGCCATTTTAATAAGAGATGTCAGTGTTTAATCTCCTAGAAGGAAATGTGGTTCATGTGTTAATATTATTGATCTCCCTTTTGTCTTGAATATAGTTTTAAAAATATAGACTCTTGGACAGGACAACATGACACACTCCTGCAATCTCAGCGCTCGAGAGGCTGAAGAAAGAGGATCACTGTGAGTTTGAGGTCAGCCTGGGCTACAAAGGGAGTCCAAAGCCCGTCTGAAATGCATATGAAACCTAGTCTCAAAGCAAAACAAAACAAAACAAAAACAGAAGACTCTTGATTTTGAAGTTCCTGAGATTTATTGTTTCATCTAGAATAATGTAACATCTGATCCTTTTCTTTTCTTAATCTTTGATTTGTAATTCTGCCTAATTTTTATTCTACACCTGTATTTCAATACACTTAGGATGGCTTGTTGAAAGGGGGCCCTGAAAATCTGTTTGGAAAGTTCACGAACATTCAAGTGCTCCAAATTTTAATCCTAACAATAGGTTACTCCATTACCTGCAAACAAAGGCAACAATGCTTCTTCTTTTCTCAACTTCCCTTCTCAGGGGCAAGCATCCTGTAAACTATTTAATGAGCAATTGATGGCAGTATAGAATCGCTGGACCTTGCTTCTCTCTGCTTTCTCTCTGAGAGGCACAGAGGAGATGCCAGTCTCAAGGGTGTATGTGGTAGATGTGTCACAGTTCTTGCCACTTGTATTTTTTTGTTTTGTTTTGTTTTTGTTTTTGGCAGCGGGGATGGAACTCACAACCTTGTGACTGCCAGGCAGGGGCTTAAGCCACTGAGCCAAACTCCCAGCCCCAGTTTTTTGAGACAGGGTCACACTATGTAATTCAGGCCGGCCTTGTGCTCACATTATACCCCAAACCAGCCTCAAACTCACAACACTCTGCCTAACTCAGGCTCCGCGTGCTGGGATTAAAAGCATGCGCCACCACGCCCAGCTCTTGCCACTTATATTAACCGCTAATATTTTATGAGTACTTTTGGTTTTGCCAAACACATGCTTTATCTTGTTTTATCTGAGTATCTGGAAACATCCAAAATTATGCTGCTCTTCTTCTTCTATCTTGCTGAAATGACCCGTATACTTTTTCACATACATTGAGTCAAGAATTAGAAATTTTGAGCATGTAAGAAAAAAAGTTAACTCTACCTCAACCATTATATCTGTTTCTAACTCTCAATGGTGCTAGGATCACATAAAGGTAAATAAAAATTGCCTGTGTTTTATTTTGGAAAAATGATAAAAAGATGAGAGACATAAATTTTTAGAAAAGAAAAAGACTGAAAACTTTTAATATTAATATCTTGTGCTGATTTCATGCTATAATAATACATTATTTTTATTGATATTAAACAAAATGTTGCATTTTCTTACCACTGAATACTCTGCAGTCACTGGTGAGAACAAATGTATTTTATGAGAACTCTCAGTTTTCACAAGAAAATAATACCCAATACTATTTTTTCAAAATTCAGGAAGCATTTTTGGGGGTTTAAATCACATATAACAATAACTTTGATATTAGAAATAATATATTGTTTCTAGAAGAATTTCCATTATATTTGGACCACTGTAAATATATTTTGTATTCATCAACTTGCTGTTTACTTTCTTGTAGTACTTCTGATTTAGATAATGTACTTCAAGTACACAGACTTTCCTTTATAAAAGAAAACTACAAATATATCCATTGAAAAACATTGTAATTGTTTTTGGTTTCTGGGAAAACAATCAAAATTTTTTTAGAAATCATTTTGTCCTTTGACTTCTGTTATTACATAGCTACATCCAATTAATCCATAAAATAGCATTGACTTTAATACTACCTTGACCTCTGTACAATGAAGTGACGTGCTTGCCAATGCAGGGCTGATTTTTCAAACATTTTCCCTAATCGGAACTGCTAATTCACATTCAATTCTAACTGCTTGTGTACTGTAGTAGTAAAAGGATGAACAGTGGTGATGACCATAAAACATCATGAATGTATTTTATACTGGTGCACTAGCCACTTAAAATGGCTAAGATAGTAAATTTGCTCTTGTGTCTATTTTCTCATAGTTTTTTAAAACATGGGGAAGAAGTTTTATCTATGTAATAATAGCATTTGTCTATCAGATCCTAACACAGACTTATCAATCTTGCAACTACAATACTGTCTAAAGCTAAAAAGGCTGAACAACAAACATGGCTTAGAAAACAGACCAGAAGACATTTATCAAAGACAGTCAGTAAAATATTAATGCAATGTGACTAAATTGAGGAGGAAAACAAACCTTGTGGTGGTCTCCTACTCCTTTATTTTATTTAAAAAAAAAAAGAATTTCATTGTAGACAAAGGTGAAGGGGAGCCTTTCGTGCTTCTTGAGCTTTTACCTCTGGATCAGAATGCAGGTATTACATTTTAGATGAAAAGCATCTGCTCTTTGATTTTGCAGAGGTTAGATACTGGCTTTAGGAAGAGAGACAGAGTGGGAGGGAGATAGAGAGAGATAGATACAGAGAGACAAAGACAGAGACAGAGAGACAGAGACAGAGAGACAGAGAGTGTAGTGTTATACATACTCACCTGGTTCATTTTAGGAGAGCAGTAAACAATGCAAATGTAATTGTGACTTTTTCCTAACCTCTATATTAGCTGTGTATGTTCTGTATGTTTAACTGCTTAATAGAAAATTCAGAGTTTAGAATATAGTAACCTCCACTGGTTCCATGAATATTATCTCAAAATAAACATTTTGGGAATATCAATTGAGTCCTTTTTAAAAAATTTGACTAAGGGGATTAGTTTATGTAACCCTCAATTATTTCTTGGGAGCTATGGATGGTACTACTCTAAATTATTCACTTTTTTCTTGGAAGCTGACTAAGGGAAATAACCACTGACTCATATGAGGCATACATAGCAGATGTTTATGACAACCACCAAAACAGTGAATGATGGAAAAAGTAGATAATGGTATCTGTTTAATGGAATATTGTACCAATATTTAAAATTATGTTTCCAAACAATTTAGTAAAATGTGGATTTTTCCTTATAACAATGTGAAAGGTTAAAATAGAGAAAGCTGTTGATATAAGTACTACTGGTGGTTAGGCATAAAATTGGGAGTAAACTAAAAAAAAATTCTTTGTATGTTGTAAATTTTCAAAAATGAGATAACATTTCTTCATACAAAAAAGTAAAAATTTTAAATATAGACTTGAGGGTATAGATAATCAACAAAAAGATTTAATGAAGTTCTTTGGCTCATTTTGTATCCGAGAATAAAATATTATCCAAGTTCTCAATCTGTTAATGTGAATTATACATTTTTATACTTTCTGAAAAATAGACATTGACATTTCTGCTAATAATTAAAGTATTTTACATTTTATGATATATAAAATATTATGTACAGATGTGTAATTTCATTTTGTTTTAAATAATTTAAATAATCATATAAAATCATATCATTTTAGCTTAGTAACAGTTTGCTCAAGCATAACTTTTATAGTCAACGTTTTTGAAAAATTTTCTGTTCATATTGCTTAATTATTATGCCTATATTCTATGATGCATTGCATCTAATAGATGATGAGATAGTGTTTTTTTGTAATTTCCAAATATTGAGATTTGTATTTTTAAAAGTTTATGTAAGCTATAAGTCAAAGATTACTTTTCTCTCCTCTTCACTGTTAAACATTCCAATTTTTTAAAACTTACACTTATTACAGTTTAGAACAGTACTACATCTATGTTAATGTGTTGTTTCTAAACTTCTAAATGTGCCTGTAGACTATATTCATTGCAATATCTTTTTAGGGAAGAGATAACTCAAATTAAGTCAACAATATTTTCCCATTTTCACTCATGAAATGAACTTCATAATTTCCAAATATTGAGATTTGTATTTTTAAAAGTCTATGTAAGATATAAGTCAAAGATTACTTTTCTCTCCTCTTCACTGTTAAACATTTCAAAAAGAAAACTCTCTGATGATGACTTTTTATTTTCAAATACAAAAAACTCTAGATTGTCAAAGAGGGTTTTTCAAAGTGCTCCTCAGGGGAATACCTTTGAAAACATAAATTCTAGCATCATATATACAAACTGATCAGTTGAGCCACTCACATACACCTTGAACTGAGAAAAACTGATAGAGTAGTCAAACAAAAATACCTTGGAATGAATGTAAAGAGAGCAGCATGGCAGATGAAAATGAATACTTCCTGACATTTTATTATAGCATATTCAGTAGACTGATTTTTAAATCATTTTCAGAAACATGATGGGCATTCAGAGAAGGTTACCAGTTAAAAATCTGTCCTGATAAAAAGCACACTCCTATTTATTTTGAAAATCTTTTTCCAAGTAGCCTTCACTACTTGCTTTGATAGTGTGGTCAATGATAGGCAAAAATTCTGGGATCATTTGGTGGATTAAAAGGATTTTAAAAATGCTTTCTGACTGTGTGTCTGGGTAAAAGAGAAATGATAGAGTTTTGAATTGGAAATTTGGAACCTCAGACTTGTTCTGGTCTACTAATAACTGGCTAAATGTATAAATTTAGTTTTAATGCCTTCTTAAATATTTAAGGACAAATAAGTCAAATGATTTTGTACTTCCTATTTCCTCAACTTCCACATTTTCTACAAAGTTTTGATGTTTCTTAAAACTAACACACTCTATTCTGAAATCCAATATATTTATTTCTTTGGAGGATCACTGGAAAGAAATAGATTCTGAGACAATATCATTTAAGATATGCTTCAAATGTACTCTCCTGGACTTCTAGAGTAATTTTAGAATCCTGTGTTTTCCAGAAGTAGAAAGTCAGATCACCTATGCTTTTTAGAACTTGAGCATACATTTTGATTATGAATCACAGGTTTATTTCCTGTCTTGATTTCCACAGCACATTGATAGAAACATAGCTGTTGTTCAATAAACATTTGTGAATTGAACTTCACCATTTACCTGTTAACTCTGCATTTGGTCCCTAGATTAAATGTAAGAAGCCTTCACTAAAGTTATTTAATTGTTACAATATTCTCTATCAGGAGCTCAGTGGGTGTTCAGTAGCTCTATTGTAGTGATGGATGATGTCTATTTTTATGCAAGACTTGGTTTTATGTAGCTATTTGTCATTGCTTTTGATAATACCTCTTTTGCATAAAATCTTTTAGGGCTAAGACACTAAGGTTTTTATTTTATAAGATTATCATCTTTAGTAGGACTGCAACTCAGATATTCTAAAATGCTTATAGCCCCTTTACCCTTCCACACTCTGGTCATCTTAATAAAAGTATTCTGCACAATTGGGGCAGGAATGTTAAAAAGCAATATAAAAGATCATATCAGTTTTCTCAAATGAGACGATTCTTTCTACATCACCATATGACAATAGCTTTTCGGTATTTGCCTTCCCAAAGTAAGAACTTAGCAGTGGCTAGGGGTTATGGACATAATTAATAGCTTTAAGGAGGGGAATAGAATGTGAATATTTATAGCACTTACTTAGAAATATATCAAAGTACTTTAAAAATATGATGACTCAAATGCCAGCAGTGATACAGTTTTCTGTCCTAATGAAAGAGTCATTTATTCAAATACCACTTTATAGAGATGAAATCTATTTGCTTTGGCCTTAGGGTTCAAAAACATCTGAACTATTTTATTATCACTATTCTTAAATTTCACAAGCTATATAACTTGCTAGGAACAATGAATGTGAAGCAAACAATGACAAATATCTGCTTAAGAACTAAATATGTAAATTTACTCCACGTGACATGGATTGACATCTATTTGTCCATTTGTTTGTTTACTTTTATAGACATTACTGTTTATGTCTATGAGTGACAGAAACTTAAAGTACATCAATAAGATGTTGTTAATAATTTAACGGATCAACCTTATGCCAACACTTTGATGGTTAGCCTGTATTTCACTGTAATAATCTGCACTGCTCCCACCATGACCTCTTAATATATCAAAACCTCTTGCTGATACAAGCTAAATGATTTATATCTTCATGTTTCCCCAGGTTAATTGTTTTAAGATAACTTTTGATATGCTATGAGCCCTTGAGAATATTGAATATATTAAACAAATAAATTATTATGTTGGGAGCAGCAAGGTTGAGACATAGCATACTAAATTGCTGATTTTTGACAAATAGTAGTTTGTAAAAGTTATTAATTAGGGCATGTACATGTGCATTATGAATAAAATAGCAGAGATAATGTATATTTTTGTGTATGACTCTTACAGCAATCTTCAGTTACCATTAGAATTAAGTAATTATTACTGCAGAATAGCTCAACTTAAAATAAATTTAAAAGGACTTGTTAAATAAGATGATTAATGCCTGTTTAGAAATTACATTAACTAATATATTGTTTAACTTTCAGACTGGAAAATAGATTACACAGTGTAAGAGTTAAAAATAACATGCAATATTTTATATTCATACAGTGTAGTCTAAACATTTTAATGAATAACTGAAGGAAGTCTAATAGTAAATGACTACAAGGAAGCCTTACAATGGAAATCAACTGCTGAAATGTAAAAATTGAAGAAGGAGATTGAAAAGTGAACAGAGAATGCAAAGATGAAAACTAATTAACTTTTTACCTTTATCCTACTTTTCTCATCTTTTGTAAGGGTTTTCATTCTAGAAGGCTAGATTCTCAGTCACTCTAGAAAGAAGAGGCATTTGAGTAACTAAATAATTTGTTCCGTATTTTTTACATTAATGGATCTGATAATATGATAACAGCTCTGGCACTGTAATTCACCAACTCTTTAATTCCAATTTTTTTAGTCAATTCCATACTGGGTAGACAGAGTATGATTACAAGTTATTTAACTTTTGCAACCCCTACCAAGAAAGGCACTAAGTATTGCATGTATCTGGAAATGACAAAGAAGATAATCTCTTCTCTTGGAGAACATAGAGGCAAATAGAGACTTAAAACTAATAATTTCAAATCTGATGATCATGGCGAACTCATGTTTAAGAAATTGTCAAAACTATTTGCTGAAGATTTTTGTTAAGGTTCACAAAAAGACACAAGAATGGCAGCTTATTTATATTTGTGCATGTGTTTAATATTAGAAAGTAATGGAGAAAATATGAAAAAAGAAGAAACAATGTACCAAATTGAAGCATGGAAAAAACACTGATTTCTTATTATAGTTTCAATATTTAGGTGAGAAATACAAGACTTCCCAAGACAAAAATGAGGACTACTTTAAAACATATGTTTATTATAGAAATTTCAAAACTATCAAGCCATTAATATATTGTTAAATATTTTTATCAATAGTTGAAAAGTTCAATTAATATTACAGATCTTTAGTTATTTAAAAAAATTTTGGATTTTACATCTGGATTACAAAGATTTGGAAATAAATATACTGCATGACAATTTACCTAGCTATAGTCATTACTTTCTTCTCTTATGTTTTAGAAAGCCCATCAGATACTTAGTTTTATCACCATTTAAAACGAATCAGCATTTATGGATTTCCAGGTGACACAAGGAAAAATTAAGCACATCTCAGGGCATAATATCAAAAGTTGTACTCCTTAGCATTCTGTTTGTGACCATACAGTTCTTGGGTGGCAGTCAAAATGTGTTGCTCGATAATGATGAAATATTTCTATATATTCAGTTTTGCTATTGTTATTCTTATCAGAGAAGGCAATTTGGAGAAAAATTATACATACCACTGCAAAAGATAGAGCCATAATGCCTTAAAAATATCTGAAGAGTAGTTGCTATGCATAACATACTGTGTTTAATATATATTCAGACTCGCTATATTTAAGAGATTTTTCTACTTGCTCCTTTATGTTTTTCATAATTTTTTTCTTTGCAATTCAATATGTAGGGGAAATGTTGGCATCAAATAGGACAAAATTAATGATAGCCAAAGCGTTTTAATTGAGGGAAAAGGCTACTGTTTGTAGGTTATTTTAAAAACTCTATTACTATGAAGGAAAAGAAATTAGAGTCAAAATGACATTTTAAATTATAGTTCTACAACCTGTTCAAAACATAGAACAGAGAGCCATGCAGCTGACTGGGGTATAATAGGAAAAATATTACTGTAGATGCATTAATTTAAAATGGAATTAAATTGCAAATTGGGAACAGAAAATAAAGTATGAAATAGAAATCTTTCTTTTGCTCCACTCCAATAGGGATTACAGGGCAATTTCAGATAAGAGGATTTCTTGTTTTATTCAACTTGAGGTCATTTTGTTTACTTTCTGTTTTTTTCTTTTCTTTTCTTTCCATTTTTATTTTTTCTATTTTTCTCCCTCTGTATTTACTCAGACAAGGTCAATAGTCCATCTGAAGTGTTGTCATTTATTTGAAAGAACCAAGCTTCTGTAATGTTAAAGTCCTTTCTGTGCCATTTGTGAGGTATTATCTAGCCTTTCTTCTAGTTTGTTGCTGTGAATATGCCTCCAAATGACAAATGGTCTCTAAGTCTTCCATAAGCCAGCTGGTTGTGATTGGTCAGTTGATATAGTATTATTTTTCAATTTCAAAATACATGCTTTATCCTTTTATTATTAACTGGATAATTAACTATGGAAAGTATTTCTTGACCTTGATTCAAATAATTTACGTATTATATGGGAAGGGTAACACATAATATTTTGCTATTTGGTAGGATTTTTCATGGTGAAGTAGCGAAACATTGCAGAAAACAAGAAATACTATTGGAATCCAATAACTGGATGTAGTTCATTAAAAAGAGTAAGACCTAGACAATTGATCGATGAACGAAGGGAAAGATAAAGAAAATTAAAAGGCTGCACAGAGTACAGCAGTTTACATAAGAAACACACACACACAGATACACTAGCAAAGCATTCCAGAAATAAGACTGAAATTCAAAAGATAGCACTATGGAACTATTTGGTTTAACTTACTAATGTTTCCTAAGATATTTGTTTTCTAAAGAAATACCTTCAAAGAAATTGGGTCTTACCATCTTCCTCAGTGCTACATATTTTGAGGTCAGCTGTGTAGCTAATGCTCTTTTCTGTCTTTTACAGTATGTAGAACTATGTGACTGCTGAGGATGCAAGTGTGTACTGAGAATTCCCACAGAACACAGACACTGGTTTTCAAGGACATGCAGCTCTTAGAAGCATTTTCTCTAAAGCAAAACAAAATCGCCTCTGAATCTGCTCAGGAGTCTTAGAAAGATGAGTTTACATCATTACCATGTATAGTAGGGCTTATGCTGTCAGATACTGACCATTTACCTGTGACATAGTTTTAGTGCAACCAAAAGAGATGTGCAAAAACAACATGCATTTTTTGAAAATGTAATTTCTGCACAAATACTTATTTAATAAGAGAAAAAAAATACAGACCTTTGTTAATGATCATCCTATTATTTTTCTTAATCAATTATCCTAACCACAACGTGTCTTCACAAAAATGCTGCACTGCTCATATTATTTCTCTATTTAAATCTTCTAATGAGAAATAATTTTCTTCAAGAGAAACTGCAAAGTCACAATAAGTATTGCTGTATTTTAGAGTTTCTGCCTGTGGCGATTTTCTCCATTACTTTTTGTCTACTTTCCTGTAAAATTATGTCTGACTCCAAGCCTTCGATTAATGCCAATTCATCTCTTTTATCTACACTTCAATTTTGAGAGGCCAGCTCTATAAATTTGACAATTGCCAATGTAATCACCTAATACTTAATTTGTCTCTTGTCTATAGTTAACCTTATAATACAGCTTACAAATCCTGATATTGGTAACTTTATTTTATTCTGCCATCACTAATGTTATCAAGGTCATACTATAGTAGGAAACAACACCACAATTTTCACTTCTTTCACAATAAGTCTGTGTGTGTTGGCCGGGAATTTTGCTTTGCATAGTCTTTTTTTCAAGACTCAGGCTATTGGAGCAACCAAAAATACATTTCTAGGCACTATGTCAAAGGGAATGGGAAAGTACTGAAAATCAGAGCCTGGCTTCTAAAACTTCTAATTAAAAGGAGACCTATGCTGCTAATTTCAATAGGTAAAACCAGTCATGTGGTCACATTTCACAAAAGGCAGCCTCTATATTCTTGGGAGAACACCATGGATATTATATAATATCAGGAGAGCCTGTATGCACATTTTTGCCTAAACTATAAGCTTGCTAACCTCTGCACTTCATTAGTTTTTATTTTTGATAGACTATCATCAAATCTTACTGATTTCAGTTGTGAGTATCTCTCATATCTGTTTCCTTGTCTTCAAGCCAATAGTTACTATTTCAGATTCAGATCTCATCATATCCTTGCTCTGTTGCTTCACCTTTATTGCTCTGTTGTCTATAAAATTCACATACTCTAATCCATTCTCCATACTCTAACCAGGGTATGTCCTACAATACTGGATCTAATTTTATCTATTTTATTCTTACAATTTCTATACTATTTTTTCAATTCAGTTTATGATTTAGGTTTTCACCTTCCTAGCTTGGAATAGAAGGAGCTTCATTTTGAGATCCTGGTCTACTTTTCTGTTTTCATCTCCTATCTCTCCACTCTGGCATTTTGTTGTTTTTGTTGTTCCTGGTGTAAGGTTTTACATGCAATTCTTCCCAATCAAATTATACTTTCTCATATTGCCAATAGGTACACATATCTTTTCTTTTCTAAAATGTCTTTTTCCTCAAATTAATCTTCTAAGATTAATTTCAAATACAAATCCTTCGTCATGCTTTTCTTGGATCTCTATTTCAAGTGGCAGAATTAATTTTCTAAGCCTTTGTTGTTTACAAGCTAGGGTACTTCGTGCACAGTTCTATTAATCTGCTTAATTAAATTGCATGTGTATATGAGTATCTTCAGGATGAGGATGCACCTCATTTTTAGTCTATGGCATAGAATACATAATAAATGTTTTTTAAGCACGTAAATAAAATGCATAATTTTTCAGCACTTTTAGAGTTATTTATCAAATGGTGCCTTAAAATACTTAAATAATTTAGGTGCAATTAAATACAAGGTTAGAAGATCTTAGAGAACAGTTGATTTTGTACTATTTTATTTGGAGTAATTCCCAAGTTAGTCTTCCTAAACTGGCTTAAGCAACATTGATCCAAAAATATTGCTAGATGGGTGACATTTATAAATTTCACATTAAAATTATCATTTTAACCCTAATTGACCTAGTAATATAGCTTGAAATGAAAATGTTAATATTTAACTTGTTAACTTGAATTTTACTTACATGAATTTAGAGAACATCTTAACCATCTAGCTTTGTGCTGGCGGTCCGCTATTAACTAAAACGGTAAACTCATATACCTTTTGGTCAGTGCTTATTTATACCACAAAGAAATTACTAAATCAAAATTGTTTTACCTATTTTTCAATAATTAAGTACAGAGCGGAATATAAAATGAAAATAAAGTTTTCTGTTATACTTGACACAGAATTGTTGGGAAATTGCTGAAACAGTACCACATACAGTTAAAAGAATGAACCAAGACGTGTGTGGCTTGAAATCACCAACCCTAAGAATAATGAAGCTAGCAGACATTTACAGAAGATCCCAGGTATTCCTGGAAAGAGTTTTTGCTAGGAATAAAATGATAAAAAGATGTAATGTTTGTCCTTAAAGATCTTTCAGTCACAAGTGGAGAATAACATTGTAAATAAATGATGTCCACTAAGTAAATGAGGGTGAATATAGAAACAATCACTATTATTATTGACTCTGGAAATAATAGCATTAATTCTATCAATTGTCATGGTAAATAAATGTTACTATTTCAGTGTGAAGGTGAAGAAAATCACCTATAGTTGACATTTCATATATAGTAAAGATAGCAATCCTGATCTGCCTTCTTCTAAGGGTATGTTTTAATGCTGCCCTAGGTTTTCATAAGGACAAGTCCAACATCATCATTATCAGTCAAAATTACAGTTCATGCAGAAATTCCCTATTTATATGCTGATTCTTTCATCACAGTAGCTCAACATCTAATGCAGTTACCTAACTACTATTACTACAACCATCAATATTGCATTGATTATTATTTCATCTATTTTTAAAATTTTATTTGAGGAAAAATATTGTTTTGTTATAAAATAGCCAAAGTTTTGGGGGAAAGAATTCTCTGTATGTTGAGTGCATAGGTTATCAATTATACATTATCAAGTTTAAAAAGATGTTGTGCCTGAATCCTAGTGTCCCTAGTATGCTAATACTACTGTCCTAATGTCCCTATATTTGTTTTTCAATTTCAACATACATATATTATTACCTTTACTATCAAGTCCTCCAAATCCAGGTGGAAATTATTTTTTTTAGTATACAGAAGAAGAGCAGTGACTACTTATAAGGGAAGTTGGCGAGTTTCTATATGTAGACACAATAATTGTATGCTTGATCAATATTTATGTTCCATGATAAATATAATCCTATTATTTACATAAACATGTGTGATCAAATATTTTAAAAAATCTTTAAATTCTGTTCTATAGTACATCTACAGTATTGTCATTAAACTGGAGTTATGCGTGAGTGCTGGTTGAGATCTATTTTTGCATATCCAGGTGAGGTTTATGATTAGCAGAAATCTTGGCAATTGATAATTAACCCCTTAAAGGAAGTAAGGAGAACTTCCAAATAACAAAAGTCTTTCCCAAAGAAGAAAGGTACTCATACTATTCTGCAAAAAGTAACATGGACCTTCTCTCTAAATTCAGCTTGACGTCAAGCCTGATGACACCACACATATACCAAAATGCTAAAAAAAAATGTCTTTTACTCAGATAATGAGGTTTTCTACTGAGAGCCAGCTGGCTTCAAACAGGCCTTAAAATCACTTTAGCTAAAAAGAAAGGAAATTTGGCTTGAATTCACTGTTTAGCAATCATTGTGGCCATTTGTGTACATGGTTTGAAGTTATCTTTGTGGCAAATGAGAGTATCAGGAAGTTTCTTTTCTTATATATAAAGCATAAGTGTAATATTATTTGCTTTTCTAAAACATCATATTTATTTTCTCAAGATACGTAGAAACAAAAATCCTACGTATGAATGGGACACTACATTGTATTTCAATCCTTGTACATATCGTGTAATGTTTACCTCAGGTTTAAATTACTGTCTCCACAAGCATTTAGCAGTTTAGTTGAGTGTGGGTAACAAGGGAAGTGGGAAAAGAGAAGGCTTAAGTTGTTATTTGGCTGAAAAACATCAAAAAGGAGCTAGACTATTACAGATATACTTTCCATGTTACTCTCAACTGACATTTTTTTCACAAGTTTAAAGCAGCCTGCTTCTCAGTAGACACATAGATATAAAATGCTTGCGTTTCACCCTGACAAGTCACCATTTTCCTTTTTTGCCATTAGCTACTAAGTCAGGGATTTCCTTTTGACCTTATCCATTGATGAAAATTAGATACAAACCAAGTTTATCTTGTCCCTAAGTATGAGAAAAGAGACAAAAGAAAATACAGAAGTCAGTTTAAAGATGTATAAAACATCAATCATTGGGCTGGAGGTCAGAGAGAACTATAAATTTGTATTACATAACTTTTCTTTTCTTGATTTTTAATTAATATGTTGAATTATAAACATAGTAACATTTTAGCATTTTTACTTATCAGCATTTTTCATACATCATTTTCCCTTATAATTGCAATAAATTACAATAGTGCTGTATGTGGTTAAAAGTTTAATGTAAGCTCTAATATGAAACCCTGAACATGACCACTGAAAGAATTTCCCAGTGGGTCTCATAAAAAGATTTTTTCTTTCATTCTATCATTGGAAATCTCCTTAAAGAAAAGGAATAAACTCCAGTCTTTAATTCTCCCATGGAATTACATGAATGAATTTGAATATTTGCCTCAAATTTGTTCAAAGTTGACACTGTTCTTGCTTCTTAGGGAAAAATTCACGGCTGAAGATATAAGTCATTCATTGAAAATAAATTTTATATTGAGCCGTATTTTGAAGTTGTGTTGATTGCCACATTGATGACTTTAAGTTGGCAAAGATAATATTTTTTCCACAGGATTACATTAATTGTCCTTTTAACTACTTCTCAATAGTGGTAAAAAAAAAGCTGTAATTCATTTTTGTGTCATCAAATATTGATTTAATATATTTAAATTTTAGAAAAAACATATATTGTCCCAAGGAAAAATCTAATTTATATATGCCACATATTCCATGAAGTCATAACTACATATTTTAAACAGAATTGTATTTTACCTGAAAATGAGCAATACAAGTCTAAGCAAGTAATATAAATGTAAGAAATGTAAGTGTATTTTTATTATTTTGACAAGTTATTTCTATTTATACATATTACATAGAAAACTATGAATGTTATTTCTAAACTTTACTTATTATATTCAAATACTAATTAAAATATAAAATAAATAAGAAGAAACATTAATTTGGGAAAATTGTACTTTGTCAAGAATCTGCATTCAGTTTAAATCACTTAAGATAGGTGAAAATGTCACCCAAATGACTAAATATCATTTTATTTGTTAATGCCCTGAGAGATAGTATTTAAAACATTTTAAGTAATATCTTTAAAGTATTTATGGAGAAAGGTTGTTATATATTTTATTAATAAGTAATTCACTGTTTATTAGAAGAATTGAGTAACATGAATAATTTCATTAAGGTGAATTTATAAAGATGATTAAACTTTAAAATTATGAATGTAGACTGACTTTTTAATTTTTACTCTTTTTTAACAAACCCATTTATAAAGAGTCAGAGATATGACAATTTTCAGAACTAATAGTTACATAATGAAATTACTTCAAATATTAACGAAAAGAATATTTTATATTAGTAAAGTTTCTTTTGCAGGCTCCAGTACATTATATTGCAAAGTATCTAACTTTATTTATGGCTATCTAAAACCTTATAAAAGTGTCTGAGTTCACTCTATTAATTTTCCTTTCAGTGATGGATGATGCAGCTTCCATGAGAATATATATGGAATATCAGTATTGTACTTATTTTATGATGTATCATTAATTAAATCATAACATTTTGTCACCTCTTGAAACTTATAAGGGAAACTTCTTAGATAAAAATAAGAAAGTAGATGTCTAATGTGTTTAGTAAAAATATGCCTGAAAAAGATTTAGGTTTTCTCAGAGAAACATAATTGTCCTTTGCAATTTTCTCAGCACTTGCTTATTTATTATATTATTTTATCGTCACTAAATCTCAGTAGAGGGATATTGCCATCATTATACCAATTCTGTAAATGAGAAAACTGAGCCTTAGAGGGCTTAAGTCTCTCTCCAAACATATGGATTTAAATATTCATCCATATTTTTTTAAAAATCCACCGTATGTTGGACATGCTCTGAGCACTAAAGATGCAGACACAAACAAATACAAAGACCTAATGGAATTTGCATCTTAGTAAGAAAGACAAGCAGGAACCAAATGCATAAGTAAGCATGCAGTGACAAATATTTATAAAGAAAGGGAGAACAAGTGAGGCCGGGAAAGAGAATAGAATATAATGTGGGGCAGGGTAGAGTATTGTTTTAGATAGAGTAGATATAGAAAGACTGAAGGAGAAAGGGACATTTGACCAAAAAGATCTGCTAAATAGTATGTCAGGTCATGTGACCCTCTGGCAGAAGGGTAATACCAATGCCACTGTGCTAAAGGGTTGGTCCCACCTTGATGCTACTAGGAAATGGTGGAAATTTTAAGATGAGAGGAGCATGTGGAAGATTTCAGTTCACTGGGAACGTATCTTTGATGGGTATAATGAGACTGTGTTCTCTTCTTTTTTCTTTTCAGTTAATGATCATGATGTGGGAACCTGTGTTTGACCACATGTTCCCCACCATGAGGTATTGCCTTGCCATAGGTATGAAAGCAAAAGGCCATTTGTCCATGGGCTGAAAACTCTGAAACCAAGAGCCAAAGAAAATATTCTATTTATATTTGCCTTGAGTGTTTTGTTATAGTAATAGAAAATTGGCATCTGAAAAAATGTTTCAATTTTGGAGTATATTTAGTTGTGGTTGAGTTCTGAAGTTCTTACTGTCTACAACAATGGATTTAGAGTTATTCCAAATGACATGGGAAGCCATTGGAGACATTTTATCCATGAAACTGCCGTATTGCTTATATTTAAAAAAGATCTATGAAGAGAGTAACTCTGTATATATCTGTATTTAGGGGAGCAGGATTGGAAGATGATAGCTAGTAGGTAGAGTGTTTCACTTTGGGATAAGTAAAATAACACAATTTGATTGTGTTCAGTGTTGTACAATTCTGTCAATATGCTAAAATCTAATTAATCATGCACTTGAAGTTTGTAAATTGTATTGTATGCAAGTTATAGTTCAATAAAGCTGTTATTTTAAAAGTAAAAATAAAAAATCCACTCTGGTTAAGGACCAAAATCTAAATAGCATGGGCCAACCCAAAATCTAAGAGATATAAGTCTCAACCAATCAGAACAGACAATTATTGATACTTAGTATGTCCATAGCAATAATTACACAGCTGAGTATTAATCAGATCATCTGAGAGAGAGAAATGATGGATCATTTCAAACCTCAGAACCGATAGAAATTGGTAGACATTTGGCTGAAAACTAATAGCAGTGATCCTGTACTCCCTTCATTATTCTACATTTCCCTTAGTAAACAAAATTTCTACTTACTGTGTATGTGAACTTGAAAACTTATTCTCCATTGACAAATATTATAGTGAGATAATTTCAGATTTGACTTGAAAGCATTTTTACTTGAAAAGTGTTCTGATTCTCTTCCATACTATAAAAATGCTAAATATTTTTGTAGAAATAGTGGACGGTGGTCACACTAACTTTTATTAGTTTAAAAGTAAGATGAGAATTTAACTTTCAAATTTTGTATTGCTTTCACATCGCCAACATACAATAAAAATTTTTAAATTATCTTTATGATTTTAATATTTTATTCTTTATTCAAATTCTTGCAATGCAATTCAATAAAATAACTAGAGACAGAGTTTATAAGTAAACAAAATAATCACAGTTCTACTTGATTTAAAATAGCAAAATCACAAATTGAAGAAACACAAAATAAATCACAAATCATTGAAGAAATGTACTATGGTAAGAGAATAAAACATGATATAGTCATTGACAATCATGCTTTTAAAGAATATTTAACATTATGGTGAAATATTTAGAATTTATTTAACCTTGAAAATTTGCTAAAAAATAGTAAGTGAGACAGTTACACACAATACATTTCTTTAGGATATGTTTCCAAATATTAATGACAATACATAACTCTCAAACATAGGAGTTAACAATAAAAAATGGGCTACCATTAATTCCTAATCTTGCAGATACCTTTTATCTACTTTAATTTTTTTTATTTGATCTACTTTAATTTTTACTGCAATGACTACGTATTAAGTTTCATCAGAAAAAAAGTGAAATTGTCAGTCTACTATATATACCTGGTGTGTATGTGTTTGTGTGTGTGAATAGGTTAGCTCCCACTGCACAGACTACTGTGATCCCCCCACAATCACCTTTTAGTTCTAAAATCTAGTGTGCATAGATAAAATGATTAAGAAAATCAATAAAACTTTTTCTCTGATGGGTTGACCTCACTGCTTAAATACATCATACACCTTCTCTCAAACTTCAGGTCTTATCTTTGTTTTTTATATGCCTTCATATGCACTTGGACCACAGATTAACTAGTAGAAAATGTGAGTAGAGGCAAAATTACAAATTAATACATACAGCACATAGTGTAATTCAGGGTTGACAATGAACAGGCAAAGTTAGAAAGAAACTAAAAATATTAAGTTACTGGCATTAATTATGAAAGAAAAGTTTCAGCAAATTTCTAGGATGAGAAATGCCAAGTATTAAGAGTATATTTCTCAGTATTAATTGTTTATAAACAATAATTTTTAATAGTTAGCATATCAAATTTGAATTTTAGATTAAAATTACCCTTAATTTCAGGCATGACTCACGCCACCACTTTTTCTTAAGTTAACAATTTATAATTATTGATTTAAATGGAAGTATGATTTTGATTTAGGTGTCTGGAATGCATTAGGTCTTTCTCAGGTTTAAATTTAGTCATAGGCTTTGTGTAAATTATTTTCAAAAATTATATTTTAGTAGTATAGGCTTCAGTGATTTTCCCTTACTTGATTTCTCCTTTAAAGTCATTTATTAAAAAATTTCCATTGAATTTTAGAAATAATATATAAGAATTTAAAGTAAAAGTATATCTCATAAATATAAATAATCAAATACAAATATCAAAGATATAAATGAGCTTCATGCTTTTCTTTAAATCTAAAATTCATCATCATATGCATTTTTGTATATATAATCCAAAAATGATTTGATAAATGAATGCGTATCTGCTCTTTAGCAAGTATGAGCCTGTCAAAATTTATTTTAAATTTCATTCTTTCACATTTTTGATGCTATAAAACACAGGTCATCAAGATATACCCAAATAACATAGCATAAAATGTCTTTATAATACAATAATTCTTGACAGAATTAATAAGCAATGGACCTGTAATAGGGTCAAAATAGCCTTTAAGGTATTATTTAATAAAATGTTTCTTAAAAGGAAGTTAGAAAGATGGCAGAACAGTAAGCAGCAGAGTAAACACTCTCCCTGAGACATACCATCCAGATACTGGAATATAGCTACATGGGGAAGACAAGGAGGAAGTGGTTCCTCTGGACCCAGGAAGAATCTAAATTGAGAATTGAAGCCCAAAAAAAGAGTAAAAAGATATACTTAAACAAAGAAGGTGGTAGCTGGTGGTGCCTCTGTCCAGAGCTGGACCCACTGTGTGAGAAGACCCGCTGGAACCTGGGGATGCATGATCAAGGTGCTGCAGTGGCAGTGACACCAGAGGCCTCTGCTGAGAGAGGCAGCTTTGGAGAAGAGTGGCAGTGGACAGGGGGAGCAGACCTGGAGAACTGAAATGGCTGACGATGAGTGTGCAGAGTTCTTCACCCTCCCGTGAGAGAAAGAGATTGGCTGGGAGACATCTTGGAGTTGGGCAAGGGACTCCTAGCTGGGTGCAGACCCGTGGAGGTTGCTGAGGCTGAGCCCTGCCCCCTGCACACATCCTGGGGGCCACCTCAGAGGGTCCCTGCGGGTGACTGGCTCAGTCTGGAAATGGCGGCTCTGTGCTCACTCCAGTGGTGGAGAGTCCATATGTGACCTGCCCACAGGCCCAGGTTCGTGGGCGGCAACCCCACCCTTGCACGCACTGTACCAACCATCTGGTAGCCAAGGTGGGCTGGGGAAAGGCAGCAGATAGCGCTGTAACAGCATCCCCAGTGGCAACCAGCACATATCCATAATCAGCACTGGCTAGAAGAACCAGTCTCCCTTCAGAGAAATTGTGACCAATGTGAGGAGTGCCTGGGTTCCCAGTACCCATTTGCCCAGAAGAACCCAGGAATATGTCAAGACAAAGAAGCAAAAGGCAGTCTCTGGCCTCCAATTCAAACAGAGGAAGTCCAGGAGATGCAAATAAAGAAGAGATCAGGAGTCCCACAACTGAAGTTTCTGAGGTGATGGCAACTGAAGTAAGGAAACAAGTTCAAGAGGCTATAAAAGAAATTAGAACAGAAATACTAACTCAACTAAAAGAAGAAATGAAAAACATAATAAAAGAACTGCTAGGCAACTCTAAAGGAGACATAGATGAAAAAATGAAGCATAGGAAAATGAGGGAAACCTTGAATGAACAATACAAAAAAGATTTAGAATACATGGAACAGATTCAAAGAGATAACCAGGAAATCAAAAACTCCAATTATAGTTGGCAAAACCACTTGAAGGAAACAAAAGATAGACTTTCAAACCTTGAGGACATGTTTGCAGCTGGTGATCATGAAAGGAAAGATCTCTTAAAAATAACAAGGAATCTGGAAGTAAAAATACAACAGCTGCAAGACAACCCAAAGAAATACAACTTAAGAATAAAAGGTGTGAGTGAAAAAGCAGGGGTCAGTACAAATGAAATTAAAAGTCTATTTACAGAAACAATATTAGAAAATTTCCCAAGCATGGGAAAAGGAAGTGACTTCACATAAGTGAAGCATATAGAACTCCAGCTAACTATAACCAAAATAAATCTACACCCAGACATATAATAATCAAGATCCCAGAAATTCAACACAAGAACAGAATATTAAAAGCTGTTAGAGAAAAGAAACAGATCACCTATAAAGGAAAACCCATCAGAATCACAACAGACTTCTCAACACAAACCATCAGGTCAAGAAGAGCTTGGAGTGAAGTATTTCAAGCCCTGAAAGAAAACAACTTCCAACCCAGATTGATGTACACTGCAAAACTATCTTTCAAAATTAACAGAGAAATAAGATACTTCCATGACAAAGAACCACTGAAGGAATTTATGACAACCAAGCCAACCCTAAAAAGAATACTGAAGAATATTTTAGAGAGAGATAAAAAAGACCATAGCTCCAGAAACAGTGGCAGAGGGATATCACCGAGTTGGGCAAACAGTGGAGTAGAGAGGAAAGGTGAGCAGCCAACTGCAGGAAAGTGGCATGGCAGAGATGAGACAGTGCATGTTGGCCTTAACCATTAATGTAGATGGCCTCAGTCTACCAATGGAAAGCAACACAGGCAGAGGGGATCAGAATACAGGATTCAAAAATGTGCTTTATACAAGAAACATATTAAACTCAAAAGGGGGTTCATAGACTAAAAGTCAAAGGAGAGAGAACAATGCTATATGTGACAGGGAACCAGAAAGAAGTGGGGGTAGCTTGCCCATTAGCTGCAGAGTGGACAAGAAAGATACAGCACTTTCATCCAATGGAAAGCTACTCAGCTATAAAGAAAAATAACCTCAAGCCTCTTGTAGGTAAATGGATACAACTTAAGATCATGTTCATGGATGAAATGGCCCAGAGCCACATGGGTGAGCATCATGTTATCTCTCTAGAACAAAAAAACTAAAGGAGTTAGTAGGATTCAAAATACACAATATGTATTGTAAAAATGAAAGGGGAGGAAGTGTCTAAAAAGGGCAGACAGTGGCCACTGTTAATCTATCATCGGGATTTGAATCCTGTATTGTTTTCATTGAGCTGTTTAGTTTGGTCTTATTCTATTTTAGTTTGCCTAATTTTATTACATTTGATGGCCTAGACAGCTATTTCAAAGATAATAAAACACATGATGGTAGCCATTATTGATATCTGATTACCTTGTTTTGAAACCCTATATTGCTTTCATTG